>SNQJ01S0070235.1:42785-70870 GCA_010110895.2 Picea sitchensis | reverse complement strand
ATCCTCTTCTTTGATACTTCCTTCATAAGTCTGCATAGACACTGAAGTAAAACGAGGTTAATTAACATTCTCACAAAAATCTAACTTGTAATGATAAAGTATTGAAGTAAACAAGATACTAGAAATAAAAATGGATACTTATCTTTTGTTTTTGTGTGGGGAGGCTCCACAGACTCCACCATTTGCTATCTTTCTTCAAATCAACTATCTTCAACTTAAGGTGCATAATCCTTAATTTATGCTAAATCTTTCTTTGAGGGAGGAGATTCCTCTTCCTCTGCCACATGTGCTTGAAGCTTTCTTTTCCCTTTTCCTTGAGGATAGTCATAGGAAAAGTGTCCCAACTTTTGACAGTTGTAGCATCTGATCTTTGAAACATCTTTCTTCTTGTCTGGAACTCTTACGGATTTAGCTTCTTTATTGTTCCTTCTGAACGAACTTCTTTTGTTCTTTTGAATTGTAAGACCTTCCTCTTCATCAACAATTAATCTCTTATGTTGGTCTGCAAGTCTAGATTCTTCGTGTGTGCAATCTGCCCATAACTTATCAAACTTGGGTAACTTGCTTCTTGCACAGATTTTCTCCCTTTCTCCTTGAGGATAGTCATAAGAAAGTGTCCCAACTTTTGACAGCTGTAGCATTCCATTCAAACATCTCTTTTCTTATTTGGAACTCTTATGGATTTAGCTTCTTTATTGTTCCTTCCGAAATCTAACTTTTGTTTTGAATTGTAAGACCTTCCTCTTCATCAACAATTAATCTCTTATGTTGGTCTCCAAGTCTAGATTCTCTTCGTGTGTGCAATCGCCCATAACTTATCAAACTTGGGTAACTTTGAGCCAGACGTACATTCCTTTAAAAAAAAGGAATAAAAAATGTTGGAAAATTATTTAGGGTTGTGGTTACAAGCCCCTTGTCACTAATGACATCTCCAATTGAAGCACAAGTTGATTTTCGATCTAAGAAACTCATATATAAGGTAGGATGATGACTGAAGCTTTTCCATCTTCATATTATGAAGTTGGATTTCTTTGTAAGATTTCTACTAATGTCTTTTGCTTTCATAACCTAGTGAGTGCTTCAAGCATTTGCCTATTGTCTATATTTGATATATGAGGGATCAAGGTCTCTTTATCAATCACACCATTTCTTCTTTATGCTTGGTCTTTTTTCTCTACTTCATCTGGTTCTGCAATACCTACTGTAACATGTTCTAAGTGATCATTCTCATCTAGAATCATCTACAACCTATGCTTCCCAGATCCTAAGTTTCTGATCCTAAAATTTCTTGTTCCTCTACCCTCATGTTATAGCCATTGTTTCTTTGCAGAGAAACCCCAAATTCCTTCCTGCCATAGAAATAATAAAAATCAAATTTCTTGTATATGAAAACTAAACTCACCAAAATATGTATCAGAATGAGGTGAGTATGCCTACATAAATGTGATTTCCGAAAAATCCAAATTTTACCCCTTCAAACTTCTTAGTCTATGGATTTTTGGACTAGTGCTTATGGTTTTCTAGTACTTCGGTACTTCTGGTACTCTAGTAATTCTCGTACTTCTAGTACTCTGGTACTCTTGTACTTTGTGAAAACTAGGGTTTCAATTTCTGAGATATCTAGCCAATCTAAAATACAGTTGAAGATGCCAAAATGTTCCTTGAGGTAGGGGACACCTTTCTAGATGGATGTAATGAAAAAAACTTCTTCAATAAAAGACCTAATTTTCATGTAATGCATTAACCTATAATATTTTTCTTTTTTCCCAAGGAAAGATGCCTCTTTAGCTTGGCTCTTGATACCATGTTAACATTTATGTTATTATTAGGTTACTTTCAATTTACTAGATAACAATAGCATAGATAGGATCACTGAGAGAAACACAATCACAAGAGTACACAAGCATGTATCCTGGAACCCTCAAGGGGAAGAAAACCCAAAGAAAATTTCCTAATATAGATAGTCAATACAACACCAAGATAATGAACCGTGACAACAAAGAATATCCAACACCGAGCAACACACCTCTCTCTCTCCTTTCTTCCCAAGAATCGCAACCTGCAGCCTTTCCTTCAAAACTTGCGACTAGATGAGTGAGCTGAGTGTGTTCAAATGAGGCTGCTATCTCTCTTATTTATACAATTATGGCACGTGTGGAAGTGTCTCTTCACTTGCAAGGTCAATTTTGCCGGTGGTTATAACCACCTTTAATATATTACTTTCATGGGCCTCTTAATATATTGCAATAATTTCATTTAGCCTATTACACTAGGGTTTGACCAATCCACAAAAGGAGATTTGGTCATTTACACATGCATGGCATGATCAATCCACAAAAGGGGATTGATCTAACCAATAATAAATATATTTTATCTTTATCCACAAAAGGGGATAAGAATATTCTTTGCAATTACACAATATTTTACACAATATTTTAACACTATAAAGGCAACTCAGTTTCCTTTTCTAAAGATGAAATGGAGAGTAGGTTCTTTATCAAACCTCGCATATACAAGATGTCCTTTATTTTAGTGAATTCCCTTAATTCAGCTTTTGTGGTTTGATTCTCCCAAATTCCTTTGATGGGATATCAAAATCATCTCCAAGTGTCACTTTCTCAGAAAACTTATTTTCTGAAAGATAGAGAGAATGTCTCTTTGTCCCTTCATGTGCTTGGATGCACCACTATCAATGGTTTCAAGTGTCCTCTCCAAGTGTTACATAACCTGAGAGGGCCGACTAAGACACATGGTCTTGATCTCGGGCTTCTTTAATCATTTTTGTGAGTGGCTCTTCATCTTTGACTACATGGGCATGGTGCCTCTTATTTTTTTTCTCTTGTATTCTTCTCAACTGGCCTCTGATATGAATTTCGCGAATGTGTCCCATCTTGTCACAATGATAGCAATTACTGTACATAAGGAGTAACCTCTTTACCTCGGGATGTTCTTTTGAAATCTCATTGGATGAGATTATTTATTAATGAATTTGTTTAGCTACCGAGGCTCTTTATGAGTTTCTTGAAGCAGGGTTTCTTCCTTCCTTTGGTGTGAGTAGCTAGGGCTTCGTCATCATCTCTGCCGCAAGAGATTACCTGCTAGCTATTCTTGTTTCTTCTTGGATACATTCTCTTCCCATAGACTATCAAACTTCAAGCCCATTCTCAATATATCGCTTTTGATGAATGCATCCTGGGGTCTTGTGAGACCATTTAGGGCTACCATTATGAGTTCTTCTTCGCCTAAGGTATCTCCAATCACTTCTAACTATTCTTTGAATTATGAGATTTTAGAGAAATATTCATGAATTGTTTCTCCTTCTGCATCCCAGGTGTTCTTTAGTTGAGTTGTTAGATTCATCTTCCAATTTATGTTCTTTCATTCATATAGTCTAGTCAAGGCATCAAACATTCTTTCAGAATATTTTTAGATGACACATAATGAATCAGTGTTCTTTGATTGAATTTGCAATGATCCTTTTGGCCCTCGGTCAGGTCCTTTTCGATGTTTTGTTTTTCTCGCAACATCGTCGTTCCACTTCTCCTTGACAAATTTTTGTTAGGTCATTCTCTCCAAGAATGAGTCCAATCCTATACTCTCTGCTACTACTAATTTTTCCACACCTTTTCCAGCCTTTTGTCAACAAGCTTAGTGCTTGCATACATCTTTACCTGGAGCTAGAAAAATGACCTAAAAATGAAAATGTTCAAAATCAAATTATGAACTTGGCTTCAGAGGTGCTGTATCGGTGGCAAGTAGTCTCGGTGTGTTTGGACTGGTGTATCCAACTTTTCTCCTCCAAAATTGATCTGTGCATTGACCGTACTTTTGGTACACCGGGTTTTTATATTGCAATTTCAGGAAACTAGGGTTTCTACCTTTCCCAGAGATATAGCCATCAAAAGTTGTGCCGAGAGTGCCAATTAACTTTTGAGGAGGGGCGCATTTTCTAGATGGTTTTAGGGATAAAAAGATTCACCATCAAAAGCCCCACTTCATGTAAGGCATCGCTACAAGCCACTCAGAAAGATGCTTTCTTCGCTTTGGCTCGGGATACTACGTTAATGTTTAAGCCATTATTATAGTTGTTTGCATTTCAATAGATAACAATAGCATAACACAAGATCAATGCGGAGAAATACACACAATCACAAGAGACACACAACATTTATCCTGAAACCTCTCTGTGGGGAAGAAACCCAGCAAAACTTCCCTATTATAAATAGCCAATACAATGCCAAGAGATAACTCGCTAATACAAAATATACTCTCCCAAAGATGTGCCACTCTCTCTTTCTCCAATCATAATTTCAAACTTGTCTCTCAATGAGCAAGTGAGGTGTGTAAGGTCTAAGTGAGGCGCTAGCCTCCCTTATTTATACAAATTTGACATGTGTGAAGTGTCTCTTCGACTGGCAGGGCCAACTTCTCCAACCGGGTGGTTATAAACACCTTTATTATATTTGGGGCCTCTTGATATATTCTCGGGCCAACTTCTCAGTTTCCTTTTACAATTACATTATGACCAATCCACAAAAGGGGATTTGGTCCTTATACAATAGCCGACATGATCAATCCACAATGGGGATTGATCCAATGAATAATATATCAAATAATAATAAGAATGCACTTTGCAGTTACATTATTTCAACAGGCCAAAGGCCGGAGCTACGTGGCAGCACCTCAGGAGTTCAAGAGTTCGGGACCCCAAGAGGTCTCGTGCGTAGACAGTAAAGAGACGTTCAGTGCCAAAGCGTCGAATGTTGAATTCCCTGCTAGCCTGAGTGTTAAACAAGGGTTAATCCTGTCATTGGATTGGGTGATGGATGGACCTTCCCTACGGGAGGTAAGAACCTAGAGATGGTACGAACGTGATGAAGCCATGTGAGCGTCACATGGCCCTCAACTAATGAACTCCCAAAGAAATTCGGGAAGTCGTAAGATATAAACCAAGGGTCGGTTTAGAACCTGGTAGCAGTCGTTCGAAAGCTACGGGTAAGTAGAAGAGAATGAATCATCTCAGAGAGATGATTCGAGATGAGTCGGTTAAGGAAAAACAAAATTATGATGCCCCACCCCTTAAAAGAGAATTTAGGGGTCGGGTGTGTTACATATGTCTTTCTCATACAAACAATTGAAAGCTAGTTTCTCAAGAGCATCTATTGAAAAGAACAAGAGTTTTGAAACAACTCAACCAAAGCTTCAAACATTTTCTTACTTGTTATCTTCTCTACAATGTGAGAAACAAAATATTGCTTTGTAGAATCAAGAAAGATTCTCTTCTCCTTGGCTTCTTTATTTCAATGAGAAACCAACTATGCTACATTAGTAGGTTCTAGAAAAACCATGTCACGTGTCTTCAAGAAAAATTCCCAAGTTAAGGGATGTCAGCAATACATATGTGCACCTATTCGCTTACAAGAAACCTACAAAGACACACATAAGCTCACACATGTGGAGCACTACACTCCACACTTACACATGTCAAGCTCCAAGGTGATGGAATCCACAAGCAAGGATCCAAATGCAAGGATACTCCATGATGTCTGTCCAATTATGCCCCTATTGTCCTCCATTAACGCCAACTAACCTACTAATCCATGTACTCCACTAGGACACTCCCCCTCCATAAACACTATAGCCTAAGAAAGTCCAAGTCAACTCCACACCTCCATGTAAGAATCCAAGTTATCTCATTCTATCTAGGGCCCAATTCCCTCCTCTAAGGTAAAAAATATCTCCTCGTCCAACGTAGGACATTCTTCAAGAAAATAACCATTTCCATGTGGCCATTATGTAGAATGTCACCAAGTTGTCTAAAGATGTCCAACACCCTAGGAAAGAATATCATGCAAGCACCCAACTAAGGTCCAACAATCATTGAGTAATCCATTTTCAATATGAAAATACATCATGGACCATCAAGGGTTTGATCATACACCATGTACCGCAAATCATACCATCAAGGGGTTGATCATATATTGTTCACCTCAAATCTCATGAAGCACCCCAAAACATGTTGTAAACACTTTCGGAGTAACCCCAAATTTAGTTAGCATGAGCTTGTGCACAATGATCTTTGTACAATGAATCAACCTTCCCTAGATAGTGCAATATATATTATTACCCTCATTGATGATTTATTTAAGTTTACTTGGGCATATTTCTTGAATACACGAGACATGGTTTTTGAGAAAAACCATCTCTTGCAGGTTTTTTTTCCCATTGTTTTTCCTGACTGAACAAGTATCTCAAGGCTGTAAATATTTTCTCTCTCACAGATTATTCTCTCATAACTGACATGTGTGTATGCATTGTCTTACAAACATGTTTCCCAGTAGGAACAATGGCATTGAACAGAGGATGAGGTTAACTTGTGTGATTTATCCTGGCAATACAGTGGTGCCTTAGAGTTTATTTTCAGTTAGTGATGATATTTTTCTTTGATTTTCTTAAAAACTTTACTTTTGGAAAATCTAAACAAATTTTTCATGTACGTTCATCACAGAATATTTCCAGATCCCAATATACCTAATGCCAAATAACTGCCAAAAATCACAGGCCAGAAAACATGATATGTGCCCCAGCCACACCTTCATAACTCCAAATACCAGGATTAATTACAGTTTCTCAGTTGATGTTTCATCCACTCCATGAATCATTTATACCCAAATGAGTCATAAAAGGTATAACAAACATACCTTGTCTCCACATTGGATCGAGAACATGATCAGATGGATCAAAAACTACTAATTCGTATAGAGACATTGAACCGGCCCAACCAACAACTAGAGTTATWTGCATTATATGTACAGAAATTAACCTGCCAGGATCATTCAATACGACTGTATGAACTCGATACCAAGGCAAACCCATGCCAACACCCCTTTTTTATCAGAAAAAGTAGACACTTTGTAACTTTCTCATATTCGATTGGAAGAGATCATGCTATCGAGTTAGACCCGAATCATCTCGAAGGTGAACATATATTCACATGGACATCTATTTCACTATGTAGTGAAATGATTTATTTTTTCAACATAAATTCTGATTTTTAAATTGCCAAAAGTTGGACTAGATAGGGTTTGATAAAAATATGGCCAAAGGCTAACATAATATCAAATATAGATATAAGGACAATATATTGAAATATGTGTAGAATGTAGAATAATAAATATAAATAATGAATGAGATATGATAGAATTGATTGATTGAATTTGGTTAGGATATGTCTCTTAGTTTTGTTATTATTATTTATATTTGTTTATATATTTTATGTTTATTATAGATGCATAACTTGAGCTCATATTTTAAATGACAAGAGGAAGAAATTGGATCTCAATAGTTATTCTTGCATCAAAGTCATGGGTTACTCTAAAGAGTCTAAATGCTATTGACTATTTGATCCCATTAAATAGGAAGTGATCTCTCAATGGGATATAATATTTGAAAAGAAGACCTCAAGTGGTTCTTTCCTAACATCTTCTAGTGTTTCAATTCATGATTCATTCAAAATATTGGAGATTTTTTAATCAACTAGCTTGATTTTTGAATTGACTAGTTTATCTTTGAATTGACTAGGACCTTTGAACTATCTTTTAGTCAAGTTTTTGTTGGGGAATTGACTAATGGTGAAATTATTGTTGGTTAGATTTCTAATGGCAAATTTGAATCAACTAACATTTGGCTAAGTCCATTCCAAATGTGTGTGTTTTAGAGACACCTTCTGTAAGACAAAATTGTTATCTGAAGAGGGTAACAAAGACCATTGAGGCTACCAAAACTAACACAAGGGATGCAATTAATTCCAAGAAGACTCGTAGAAAGAAACAACATGTCAATGTCACACTCATGGTGTGTGTGCTAAAGATATGTGATCTTGAAACATGTGAAAATGCACACAAAAACCAAAATGAGAAACTGCCATGATTGAAGAAGACAATTCATGAATGATAAATAATACTTGGGAATTGGTTCCTTGTCCACAAGGAAACAATGTTGTGAAGCGTAGGTACATCTCTAAGACCAATATAATCGATTGGTGATAAATAAAAAAACTCCTTTGGAATTTATTGAATATACAAAGACTTTTTCTCATGTTGCAAAGTTGAATTTTGTCTGAGTTGTTCTCTCATGTTGCAAGTTTTGGTTGGAAGGCACATCAAATGGATGTGAAAAGTGCACTCTTACATGGGGATCTTACTGAGGATATCTATATGGAGTAGCCACTTGACTTTGTGTATGATGGAAATCTTGTATGCACATTAAAGAAATCATCATGTGGCTTGAAATGGGTGCCTCGAGCAATGTATGAAAAGATTAATAAGTTCTTCCTTCGATATGGTTTTAAGAATTGTGAATTAGATCGTAAAATTTATGTGTGAAATGTATTTGATGAGATTTAGTTGAATTCCTTATATGTGGGTACCTTAATTATCGCTAGGAATGGCGATGATTAAATTCTTTATCTGAAGGAAAAGTTGAAGGATACATTTGAAATCGTTGACTTAGGTTTGCTTCGTATCTCTCTTTGCATCCAAGTTATGCAATTGGATCATTGTATCTTCATCTCTCAGCGCAAGTATGCACTAGATGTATTAAACAAGTTCAAAATGGAAGACCTTATGCCTTGTTGCGCTCCATACCGGTTTGGAGTAAAATTGATTAAGGAATGTGATCCTTGGAAAGTTTATGTTACTATGCATAGACACTTGTTGACATTGTTATTTATTTGACTCATAGAAGACTTGAGATTTCATAAGAGACATTTTTTCCTCACCAATATGGCAAAGAATGTATAAGGGCTCTTATTAGGAGTGATGATCCCAACTTCCAAGAGTTCAACAATAAGCCTACAATATTATACTTTTGAAATTTTCAATGGATGACCCACTATGAGGATTTTATTGGGGTCAAACTCAATAACATGTTCCATACCTTGTCAGGTGGATGTTCCATGACAAACCATTTTATATTTGTGGATTAAAGCATATGGACCTAGAATATGAGTTTGTTAAGGCACTACCTCAATGCAACATAAGTGGGCCATTAAGACATGGTGGCCCTTATTTCGAAGTTTTGGATGTCTTTGGACACAATAGCTAGGATACCCTTAGGTGGCAAGGCTTTTATAATATATTACCAATTGTCTTTGCCAAAAGAGAGGAATTTATCATAATAATTAGTGGAGTAGGTCCCTAAGGAATAGAGTCATTGAATACCTTAAATGATATGGAATTTATCATCATATGATTTTTCATCTATCTTAGTACTTTATGGGTGGATAGATTGGAGAAATTGGTTTGCAGGGCCCATTTGACTAGTAGGTCCTGGTTTGGAGATTTGGGGTCTAGAACCTTCCAAAGCCATTTTGATACATCAAACGACATTTTTCCAAAATGAAAATAAATAAATGTGTTCAATATGTAAAATGTTTAAGGTATAATAAGGAGGAGAAAACGTGGGTAAATCCTTTGAGGAATATTTGTCCCAAAATGGAATTTTATGGTAACGAACAAAGCCATACACTCATCAGCACAATGGTGTCTCTAAGAGTAAAAACAAAACATTGATTGAGATGGCTAGATGGCATTTACTTGAAGAAAAAGGAATGCCCCCCGGGTTTTGGGTAGACCCTATAACCTACTCAAATTACATTATGAATAGGGTCTCATAAACAACAGTGTGGGATGTTACTCATGTTGAGAAATGGAATGGTCGAAACCCATCAATTAAACATTTTAGAACCTTTGAATGCTAAAACGAACAAAGTTCATTTATTGAATATCCAATATCAAAAGGATAATAATTGAAATCTACATAGGATAATAAATATAAATAGTGAATGAGATATGATAGAATTGAATGATACAATGTCATGTGATGGTATGCTTATCTCATTGACTAGTCACGATTATTGAATGGTCATGTCCCTTAGTTAAGATATGTATCTTAGCTTTATTATTATTATTATTATTGTTATTATTGTTATTATTATTATTATTTGTGTGTGTAATGTTCATTACATTGATATCCCTTTGAAGATTATTTCTCCTCAAAGCATTTATGGAAAAGGCTACATTTGTGTTATGGTCTACAATGTCTTGTCATAATTCTTCATTCTTGAGGTTGAAGACACAAGACAAATTGATCTTCAAAGAGATAAGTAGAGTTGTTGAATTGTGAAAAGGTTTGACCACCCTAATTCGATCTTCTATGAAATTGTGTGGTGACGTCTTCGTTTTGAGACCAAATTGTACTATAACTAATCTTCTTTGGAATATGGTTTGAATTTTGTCTTTGTTTGGAGCAATGTTGATACATTGTTTGGTTAAAGTATCGACTCTTGTGATTAGATGTTTATAAAGTGGCCTTGTAACATGATATTTCTTTATCATACTTGTAGTGTTTTCTTGATTCACTTTTGGTATTGTGTCTTCTTTATACACTTGTGTTGCTTTGTTTATCACTGGATTTTTATTAAAGGACATGCGGATTTTTCCATCATTTGTACTTTGACCTCTAAAGATATGTTATTTCCACTGAATTTTCATATTTCTAAGTTGTGATGTCGATTGGATCTATATTGGTTCCTTTGTCCATGACTTGGATTTGTACATCTAAATACAAGTTCTCTAGTTCAATAGGATCAATTGTTGTTTTTTCTTTGATCAATGTTTTTTGGTTGGTAAGTTGCTCTAACTTTTCCTATGGTGACTTCTTATCATTCTATAGTTTCTTCATCATTTTCTGATTTCTTGAATTTATTTTAAGATCTTGATTCTCTAGTCACTCATCTTTTAACTCTCTAATTTGTTCAAGCAACCTCTAATTAAGCTTCCTTAAACAAGAATTTTCTTCATTTTTTCTAATAATTTCTTGTTGAATTTCTTCTCGAGATATTGATTCTCTTATTCGAATTTATGATTGCACTATTTTGTATCTTTTGACTTCTTAATTTGTACAAGTACTTTTTTTACTATGATCTTTTAAGTGAGAAATTTCATCATCTTTTTTGTAATAAAGTTATTGTCAAATTTCTTTTTGAGATCATGATTTTCCTATTATAATTTCTAGTTGAACTGGTTCTAAGATATTAATTTCTTGATTTGTGCAATCAATGCTAGAATACAATTTTTTTTAAGAATATGTTTTTTCTTACAAGTCCTTAAGAAATTTCTCTCTAACTCTTAAGTTGTATTTTTTTATTATAATATTATATCCTAATTCTTGTTGTAAATATTATATGATTTATATGTATAGATTCATTTAATGACTCTTTGTTATATTAAATGGATTCACAATAGGATCCCATTAGAATATCAGTGTTTAATATGGAGGGGAGCATACAAACCTTGAAAACTCCAAACTTCACCTTAATAAATCTGTTGATTTTTTTTTAACTCAATAATGATATACTTTAAAGCTACAAGGTATGGTATTAATATGATCAACCTTCTTGACTTTTTAAATAATCTTTATAATATTGATATACTTTAAAGCTACAAGGTATGGTATTAATATGATCAATCTTCTTGACTTTTTAAATAATCTTTATAATCTTATCATATGATTCTATTTTGCTAGAAATTGTTAAATCAACATATTTGAATAGTAAATGGTTAAGTCTATATAATTTAATGTTCCATGGGATTTTCAACATGTTTATTTATCTATTCAAAAATACAATTTAAATAACAGAAAATTAAGATTTCGCACAAATTTAATTGTCCAATTCAGATAAAAAGAAAAAAAATGTATAAGCTATTTTGGGAAGTGATTATACTCCCCACTGTAACAGAATATTGTCGCGATGGCCCCAACGCTTGTTAAGCGTTTGCATAATATTGTCACGATGGCCCCCAACACTTGTTGAACGTTTGGCCCTGCTAATTTGTACGGTGGAAACACCTGTTTTGTTGGTTATGCAATAATAGATACGACACTCTGAACAAAAGAACGACTCCAAAGTCTAACCAATGTCAACTGTTATCGCTACAACAATCGAAGATGAGCTCAGACTAGCATCTCTTTTGATTTGTTAATGATTCTTGACTTTGGATTAATCGAATATCAAGGCCCAAGATGATGGAGGATGGCACAGTGTGTCTTTTCCCATGCAAAATCTTCTACTTAAACTTCTCTTTCAATTCGATGGTATCCTCCAATCGATTTTTTCTCGTTTGACCTCCGTGACAACATATTGCTTTTGGGCGACTGTATTGCAGTTTGTTTTTCAAGGCTGCAAATATTTTCTCTCTCACAGATTATTCTCTCCTAACCGACATGTGCGTATGCATTGTCTTACGAACATGTTTCCCAGTAGGAACATATGCACTGAACAAAGAATGAGGTTAACTTGTGTGATTTATCCTGGCAATACGGTGGTGCCTTTGAGTTTATTATCAGTTAGTGATGATATTTTTCTATAATTTTATTAAAAATTTTACTTTTGGAAAATCTAAACAATTTTTTCTTCAACGTTCATCACATAATATTTCCATATCCCAATATACCCAATTCCAAATAGCTGCCAAAAAGAACATGCCAGAAAACATGATATGTGCCCCAGCCACACCTTCATAACTCCAAATACAAGGATTAATTACAGTTTCTCCGGTGATGTTCCATCCACTCCATGAATCTTTTATTCCCAGACGAGTCATAAAAGGTATAACGAACATACCTTGTCTCTACATTGAATCAAGAAGAGGATCAATGAATTAAAAACGGCTAATCTGTAAAGAGCCATTGAACCAGCCCAACCAGCAACTAGAGTTCTATGCATTATATGTAAAGAAATTAACCAGACAGGATCATTCAATACAACGATATAAACGCGATACCAAGACAAACCCATGCAAACAGCCTTTTTTTAATTAGAAAAAGTAAACAGTATGTAACTTTCTCACATTCGATAGGAAGAGATCATGCTATTGAGATAGACCTGGATCATCTCGAAGGTAAACATCTATTCACTTGGACATCTATTTATTTCACTATGTAGTGAAATGATTTATTTTTTTAACATAAATTTTGATTTTTAAATTGCCAAAAGTTGGACTAGATAGGGTTTAACAAAAATATGGCCAAAGGATAACATAATATCAAATATAAATATAAGGACAATATATTCACATCCATGTAGAATGTGGAATAATAAATATAAATAATAAATGAGATATGATATATAAATATAAGGACAATATATTCACATCCATGTAGAATGTGGAATAATAAATATAAATAATAAATGAGATATGATAGAATTGAGACAATATATTCACATCCATGTAGAATGTGGAATAATAAATATAAATAATAAATGAGATATGATAGAATTGATTGATTGAATTTGGTAAACATCTATTCACTTGTACATCTATTTATTTCACTATGTAGTGAAATGATTTATTTTTTTAACATAAATTTTGATTTTTAAATTGCCAAAAGTTGGACTAGATAGGGTTTGACAAAAATATGGCCAAAGGATAACATAATATCAAATATAAATATAAGGACAATATATTCACATCCATGTAGAATGTGGAATAATAAATATAAATAATAAATGAGATATGATAGAATTGAGACAATATATTCACATCCATGTAGAATGTGGAATAATATTGATTGAATTTGGTTAGGATATGTCTTTTAGTTTTGTTATTATTATTATTTATATTTGTTTATATTTTATGTTTATTATAGATGCATAACGAGCTCATATTTTGAATGACAAAGAGGAAGAATTTAGATATCAATGTCATTTTGCATAGAGTCATGGGTTATTCTAAAGAGTCTAAATGCAATTGACTATTTGATCCCGTTAAATAGGAAGTGATCTCTCAATGGGATGTTATAGTTGAAAAGAAGACCTCAAGTGGTTCTTTCCTAACATCTTCTTCTAATGTTTCAATTCATGATTCATTCAAAATATTGGAGATTTTTTAATCAATTTGTTTGATTTTTGAACTGACTAGTTTATCTTTGAATTGACTAGGACTTTTGAACTATCTTTTAGTCAAGTTTTTGTTTGGGAATTGACTAATGGTGAACTTGACTAGTTTATCTTTGAATTGACTAGGACTTTTGAACTATCTTTTAGTCAAGTTTTTGTTGGGGAATTGACTAATGGTGAACTTGACTAGTTTATCTTTGAATTGACTAGGACTTTTGAACTATCTTTTAGTCAAGTTTTTGTTTGGGAATTGACTAATGGTGAACTTGACTAGTTTATCTTTGAATTGACTAGGACTTTTGAACTATCTTTTAGTCAAGTTTTTGTTGGGGAATTGACTAATGGTGAAATTATTGTTGGTTAGATTTCTAATGGAAAATTTGAATTGATTGTTGGTTAGATTTCTAATGGAAAATTTGAATCAACTAACATTTGTCTAAGTCTATTCCAAATGTATGTGTTTTAGAGACACCTGCTATAAGACAAATTCATCATCTAAAGTGGGTAGCAAAGACCATTTAGGCTACTAGCACTAACACATGGGATGCAATTAATTCCAAGAAGATTCATAGAAAGAAACAACGTGTCAATGTCACACTCATGGTGTGTGTGCTAAAGACATGTGATCTTGAAACATGTGAAAATGCACACAAAAACCAAAATGAGAGACTGTCATGATTGAGGAAGACAATTCCTAGATGATAAATAATACTTGGGAATTGGTTCCTTGTCCACAAGGAAACAAGGTTGTGAAGCGTAGGTACACCTCTAAGACCAATATAATCGATTGGTAATAAAATGTTTTTTCTCAATAGGAATGTATTGAATATACAAAGACTTTTTCTCATGTTGCAAAGTTGAATTTTGTCTGAGTTGTTCTCTCATGCTGGAAAGTTGAATTTTGTCTGAGTTGTTCTCTCATGTTGCAAGTTTTGGTTGGAAGGGACATCAAATGGATGTGAAAAGTGCACTCTTACATGAAGATCTGACTGAGGATATCTATATGGAGTAGCCACTTGACTTTGTGTAGGATGGTAGTCTTGTATGCACACTAAATAAATCATCATGTGGCTTGAAATCGGTGCCTCGAGCAATGTATGAGAAGATTGATAAGTTCTTCCTTCGGTATGGTTTTAACAATTGTGAATTAGATCGTAAAATTTATGTGTGAAATGTATGTGATGAGATTTAGTTGAATGCCTTATATGTGGGTAACTTAATTATCGCTAGGAATGGCAATGATTAAATTCTTGATCTGAAGGAAAAGTTGAAGGATACATTTGAAATCGTTGACTTAGGTTTGCTTCATATCTTTCTTTGCATCCAAGTTATGCAATTGGATCATTGTATCTTCATCTCTCAACCCAAGTATGCATTAGATCTCTTAAACAAGTTCAAAATGGAAGACCTTATGCCTTGTTCTGCTCCATACCGATTTGGAGTAAAATTAATTAAGGAATCTGATTCTCAAAACGTTTATGTTACTATGCACAGAAACTTGTTGGGAGTGTTATTTATTTGACTCATAGAAGACTTGAGATTTCATAAGAGACATTTTTTCATCACCAATATGGCAAAGAATGTATAAGGAATCTTACTAGGAGTGATGATCCCAACTTCCAAGAGTTCAACAATAAGCCTACAATATCATACTTTTGAAAGTTTCGATGGATGACCAACTATGAGGCTTTTATTGGGGTCAAATTCAATAACATGTTCCATACCTTGTCAAGTGGATGTTCCATGAAAGACCATTTTATATTTGTGGATTAAATCATATGGGCCTAGAATATGAGTTTGCTAAGGCACTACCTCAATGCAACATAAGTGGGCCATCAAGACATGGTGCTCCTTATTTCGAAGTTTTGGATGTGTTTGGACTCAATAGTTAGGATACCCTTAGGTGGCAAGGATTTTATAGTATATTATCAATTGTCTTTGCCAAAGGAGAGGAATTAATCATAATAATTAGTGGAGTAGATCCCCAAGGAATAGAGCCATTGAATACCTTAAGTGATCCGGAATGGATCATCATATAATTTTTCATCTATCTTAGTACTTTATGGGTGGAAAAATTGGAGGAATTGGTTTGTAGGGCCCATTTTACCAGTAGTTCCCAGCTTGGAGATTTGAGGTCTGGAACCTTCCAAATCCATTTTGATACATGAAATGACATTTTTCGGGGGTCAAAACTTTACGAGCTTAGCTTGCAACCCATTGATGATATTCTATACATCGAGACCTTTCCAACAGCGAAAAAATAACCTCAATCAAAACTCGTATGCAGAAGTTATGCCTCTCGCAAGTTGACCTACCTTGTTGACCACCATGGTATGAGTGGATGCCATGTCAACCCCCATTACTCACACATGTGGGCTTAGCCACGTGTGAACTTTAAAAAAGATTCTAGAAGGTCCAAAGCCTTATTACTAATTGAGGGTTGATGATGCAAAAACCCTAACCCTAGACAACTATTGGGCTATGTCAAATATTAGGTCGATAGGAAGAGAAGGGGTTCCATTCTTTTAGCATTGTACTTGTTCCATAGTTGAGAAAAACATATGGGAGTGGAGTTTGAGAGCATAACAGGGGAGATAGGAGATTTTGTAGCATCCATTTAGGCCACAATGTCAAACGCAATTCCATAAGGAGTGTCCCCCCTTTCTTTGTACTTGCATTTCAATACCAAATAAAAGAGAGCAAAGCATAGGCCTCACCTTCTAGCTAGGTTTTCTCTTGTATGGGGTTTCCTAGGATACATCTTGTGTTCATTTGTGTGGATGGTGTAATCTTTTTCTTAGTATTTCATTTTCATGTTTCATTTATTTCATTAATTTGAGCATTAAGCTAGTGATTATAAATCTGAAATTTAAGGAAAATAAACGTGCATAGTCAAATATTTCAGTATAATACAAGATTTGTTGTGACAAACTGTGTAATGTTCCCAACCAAATCTAATGTAAATATTAGATTAATGTGGTTGAAAAAAAATTTCAAACACTTGGTATACAAGCCCTCAACTCTCTTGAAAACACTTCAATACTTCTTGTCCCATTTATCTCAAGTTTAAGGGTTCAATATTATGTCAAACACATCATATGCAACACCTAATCCCTTCCCAATGAGTGGTTGTTCTGAATTTATGCTTCTTGTTATGTTTATTTGGTTGAAGTGTTTAGACAAACACTTTGCATACATATGGTTGTAGCTTTCATCATTGGTTTTGTTTCTTATGGATGGTGGTCGTTGGGTATGAAATGACATGTAAATTACACAAGAAATGCATAGGAAAAAATACTAAGAAACTCCAATACACAATGAAGCCAAAATAACTCAGATCTGATTTTATTATTTAATTTGATAACCTCAATACATTGGTGAACAGATCTGATACAAAATTGTATGGTTGATGTAGAAGGCTCCAAACACTCAAAATCTGCAACAAACCAACTCTAGAAACCTCCAAAGGGTACCCACAATAGATCTCCTCCAAGAATGCAATCTATCACATGACAACCAAGCTACCAAGTGCCAATAATTCGCCCTACTCTAATAATTTCGCTCAACCACTAATCAATCTATTTTCTTAAGGGATGGCACTTAAACCCTTTTCCAAAATTCACCCAAGGTGAGTACACTTTGGCCCCAAGAGATAAATGCTCAACCCAACTCCAAAAATGAAGATCTTGACCTCTGAATATGGTCCCTCAAGCAATAATTCGCCCAGCCATGAAAATAAATAAATATGGAGCATGAAAACCCCAATAATGTCAAGAAGATGTAACCCTAGGGATGAAAAATGTTCATGGTACAAGATCTCTACTAGATCCAACTCTATGAATCCAAATCGAATTGTTGTCTCCTTCACAATGCGCCCTCTCTGCACGAAACCTCCAGATCTACACCCTAACTCTTCTTTCATTGTTAAAACAAAATATGTGGTTGAATAGAACTGAACTAGAATGATGAGGGAGAAATATTTCACCTCCTTGGCCAAGCTTGGATCAGGAAAGATGGAATATTTCACCACCGAGTTGATCTCTAGAGTTTGTTCAGTCAAAACCATCAAAACCCCCAAGTATCATGGACTCTCTAGCAAGAAGCTAGACATCAAAATGATAATCAACATAATGAGATAATAGAGGCCCCTATCTCTCTTTTATCCCCCCTATTCATTTTTTCCCTCCAAGTAGCTTTTACTTTATTTTTATTATTCTTTAATTAAATCGCTTTATTAATTAATTGACCTTTTTTCCTCTAAAAAGTGATTTATCAGTCCCTATGGCTGCTCCGACCACTGAAAGTTGCTTCTCATCATCTAATCCTATAGTGCTCTTCCTCTCGATTCCGATGAGTTATTACACTAAGAGGTTTCTCCAAGTATTGTGCCCAAAATGACCTTCTTAGTGAAATTAATTAAAATATGACCCATAATAACTCAAAATTACGTAAACCATCGAAATGGAACGAAACCAAAGCCAAGCTATGCGGAATGGATCCTGATGATGAAATATAATGAACGGTGCAAGTCAGTCCCAATAAAACCCCTCAATAACTCTTGAACTCGCTGTCACCCCCATCTGGCTACTCTGGTAGGCATAACATTGTAATATAATAATGTCAAAAAATGGGGACATTACACATTGTTCTAGTGGAATATCCACGGTGGTTTACAAATCATTAAACAACACCAACTCCCTAGTTGTTGTGACAAAAGAGTCGTCCTTGAGGGTACAGTTTTCCATTGTAAGTTCCACATTATGTACTACACCTTCATGATAATGTATTTAGGGCCTAGGATGTTAACGGAGAAGTGTTTGAAAGGACCAAGTTGGAAGTCCAGTTATTTAACTTGTTTCTTATCAAGAATGGTCATAATACTACTAGTGTCTAACAAAATGAGGAGCCTTTGTTTTTTAATATAGGAATGAAACTTGAAGGTATCAAGACTACTAGACCCAAGCATTGTAGCAAGGAAAACAAAAGTTTCTTATGTTTGTTATGGGGGAGGGGATTAGTCGTATGCCTGAGAGTCAATGTTTGGTCATTCATGGGGTGCATCCTCCTTAACTTCAAATCCAAAATCAAAGTAGTGTAGATCTTTAGCCATAAAAATCCTTTGAGGATTATAGGCATAGCCCTTAAACAAAGGTCAATAACATGTATAACATAGATTGGAGTTTGGGAAGGAGGGTTTTCAAATTGTGAGATACTCAGGTTTTTTGGTTTGTGAGATTTTCATTCGTCCCTCTTCCTTAGAATTTGTATCAAAGGAATAAGCCCTCCTACTTGAAGAAAGATTATTCTCTATGAAAGCATGAACATGACTCTTTTCTCTTCAAGGTGTAACAATGGCACATTCCAAACAATCAAGTTCAAACAGTCTTACCTATGTTTTAATTTATGACCTCATATTGGATATGTAGATTCTCACACTAGGTCAAGGAAAAGCCTTACCTTTGAATCCAAAACCTAAAATGTGTATTATTCAACAAAGATCTCCTTTTGGAAAAAAGTTCATTGACTAAACGTTGTAAGGTTCACCCTAGTTTTAATTGGCTCCCTATGTTATTGCATCTACAAACTCATCAAAGTTGCACACGAGGTATTAAAAGATCCATCTTTTTTCCAATTTATGTGGCAACCCTTCTTGAAGCAAAAAGGCAATGTTTATCTAATCTTCCTTGTTATGAACACCATCTTTTAGAAAGAGAGCTTGATCTTTCTCAATTTTGTTTGCACTTAAACATCACCTCCAAAATCATGCTATAGAATCTCCATTTGGAGGTTGTAGGGAATCTTGGGGTTGGAATTTCTTCTTCCTAGCTTGTCTTCATCATCCCCAAAGTCATCAAGAGATATTCAAAGAACCATCATTTTGTAGAGGGTTTTAGCTTTGATTTAGATGTGCAGGTACTCCATTTCAGGTTTCAAATTGTTGTTTTCTCAATTCCTGGACAAGTAAATTTTTGGTTAAGTCATCAAACCTTCCATCCACATACTCCTTGGTCACTTGTTCATTTTGTTGGATTTTGACATCGTCGTCTTTGTTGTCTCCCTTGTAATTCCTAGTGTTGATTGACATTTTTGTGTGTCTAAATCTGAGAATCACAGACTTAAATTAGTTGCAGGAAAAATCCTCAAATCTACACTATCGCAAAACCGCTACTCAAATACCAACATATAGTGTGGCTCTACCCATAATGGCACTATCAATACAACTATATGAAATAGTAGAAAATGGGATAGGAATGAAGCTCAAAATATCGGAGATAAGAGACAAACAAAAGTAATGGGGCACCTACACACCTAAGGGTGTGTATTGCCCCTACAAATTCATATTGATGGAGGAAAACTTCTAAAAGAAACTTGTTAATTGTATTTTAGAAATGATAAAAGTTACAAGTGAGAAGTGGAGGGGAGTTGCGCTATTTATATAAATAAAATTTAAAAACAATAGAAGTCTTAATTTAAGACTTAAGCTACTAATAGAGTGACAAGGTCTTTATTACATAAAAACGACATTTTACAAATATATAAATGTAATACTATAAAGGCTTGGGACTAGAACGTAAACGTAAATATATAAATGTAATACAATATGATAAGCTTACAAAATTATTCATATACATAATCTATTGCCTAATAAAAATGATGTGGTTAGTTACACAACAATTTTATATCTATTTATAATCTTTTTCTTCTTCTAAACAGTGAGAACATTGAAGATCCATATAGCTAACAACTAATGCCTAATATCATATAATCTTTGTTAGTCTATGCTACAAGCCCTCAAATTTAATTCTCTAACAACCTCCTTGGATCAATTTCCTTTTCTTGGTTCATTATGTTTCTTGGATAAATTAACGAGAATCAAGAATCAACTAGTCCTAAAAGAATTAACTAGCTAAAATATTTATATTTATCTTAAAAGGACAAATCTCGAGCAGCTACACAATTGAAATAAGGTTAGGTCGTTTTGAATCAAGATCCTTTTGATGGAATATTCTAGCAGATATACCTCCATAAGGGGAAATCATCTTCAATAAAAGCTCGATTACATTTGCTTGGGGTGATACTTGTTCAACTACCTTTTATTCACACTAGAGTGAAAAAAGACTTTGTTGTACATTGAAAGATTAAGGTATGGATGGCAACAAGGTTTCGATGTAAAATGGGCCCTTTTAGAGTAGTAGTCCAAGATTTATTCGACAAAGTGGGGACCACTATCCATGTAGGACACAATGTTGGAACGCAAATACTTCATGTTGTTAATTATAATCTTTATAAGGTTAATTATTAGTTCTTGAGTATAAGACAATACTTTTAACTCTTAAAGGTGAGAAATGGTTTTGAAGCCAAATTTATTCATAATGTCTATCAAGAAGCCCTTAATAAATCATTGGTAAGCACTAAAGTAATAATGGGATTAACAAATTTATCCCAAACAAGGCTGAGATCCTTTCGAAGAGGTAGCATACTATTACTTAGTATCTTGTATAAAACTCTTAACAAAGCTTCGGCCCTAGGCATCCAAACACACACTTTTATTAAGAGAAAAATAAAATATTAGCCATTTGAATTTATCTTAGGAAGATATATTCTTGAAAGCATATATGTTGCAATAGATGGAATGGATTGGACTTTGAGAACCAACAAATCATATTTTTCAATATTGGCTTTCACAAGTCTTATTGAAGGATTGAATGTATATTCTTTGAGGTCATATTCATGAGGAATGTATTCAACTATTGGTTTCCAGACTCTATGAGAAAGCTCGTCAATTAAGCCTCCATAGTGTTGAACAATGGTCATCTATTCAACCCATTTTCCAGAAATATCCATGTCTAAGTTGTCTGCTTGTTTTTTGTAACCTTGTTTTTTGAGATGGTTACAGATAACTTCTTGACTATAATCAAAGGCACCATATTCTTAGAGGTGCTTTTAGTTTACAAATAAATGTCGATGTTACAAACAATAATGTTTGATAACTGAAAACAATTGATGTAAATAAACAGGGAATCCATTAAGGAATAATAATGTATTGAATGTATTGAATGTGATATGAGATGATTACAATGAGAGATAGCCCATGTATAAATACACGTTAAAGGCTGTTTCCCATGAAGAGTCGTTCCTCTTTAGATGGGTAGGCACTTTTACATAATATTACCTTAATTATTACTATTAATAAGGTTTTATTAGTTTTACCATATACTTAGTATTAATTATTGTGTCTTTATATTTATTTATGTTTATTACAGTAAACTATTATATTGCCAATTTGGTAATGATAGAAATCCAATGTCCCAACAGAGTAAAAAGATTGTGGATTGACTTCAGGACCTAGCATTTTTCTACATAGATTCAAGAAACATTCACTTTCCACATCTTTTTCTCATTTTCGCAATGTTAAAGGTATCCTCATGGATTGTTGATCAGGGTCAAAGCTTGTGGGATGGAAAAATTCATAGATTCCTGGAGTCCCTTTCTGGCTGTCTAATATTCATAGACATAGAAATGGGTGCTTGCTAAGTAGAAGAAGTTATTGTATTGGAATCATCAAGACCAATCCTTGGTTGACAAATTTATCGTTGTACAAAGAGTTTTTATTATCTTGCATGTTTATTAGTTATCTATTGGGATCATGCATAAAAAACATTATAGTTAATTTTGGTTATAGGTGGGATCTTCTAAACATAAATTCATTTGGAAAGTCAATTAGAAGTTGTATCATAGAACAAAAGCCAATTACGGGATGAATACGACTGACATTATGACTCGAGGAATAGAAAGCTAAAGAAGAATCCCCTTAAGAATTGTTTTGCAGTTTACTTCTCACTAAGGCTGTTTGTCATGATTAAGAAAAGTGCAAATCATTTTTGGTTTCCACAGCAGATAGTTTTGAAAAGGACACCACTAATCCGCTCTATGGTGATCCTCACTAAATAAAAAGAAGAATCTTTGTTTAAGCCTTGTATTCCTAATATTGCCTAATGCTAATATACACAAGGTATAGTACAATGTATGATAGGGGTTGAGAACTTCAGACTAATAGAGTCCTATCACTCAAACCAGGTGTCCTTGGAATCATGTAAACGTCATCAAGGTTATTCTAGGGGAAATGGCATCTGTGGGCATGGTTTCTTAGCATTCCATTTCATCATTATGTGATTAAAGATGTGCTCTCTCATCCTCTCTTCGGAAACTTTTAAGGAATGGTTAACAAACTCTGGAATCACAATGGGTTACCTTTAGCTTGGAGTTAGAATTGAACTCATCTATCACAAAAAACACAATTTTCTTTCTAATTACTTCCTGGAGTGGGCTACCTCTTACATCTATGTTAGCTAATTGACCTTCAACCTTTGTAGGGTAAAAGAATATGCCATCAATCTTTTTTGGAGCTACTTGCGTGTTATAAAATTTCGGGAGCATCTACAGAGTCTTGTTTAGCTGTGTCTTTAGGCCTTTAACACCAGAGATGGATTTTCATGGTAGTATTTTTAAGGTAAGATGTGCAAATTTCAAGCACCCTCCCCAACTGAAGTTCTCTGTCTATCTAGAAACTAAAAGGAGTTGTAAATTTACAAATGACGATTGATAAAGTTGGCATGGCAGTGTTTTTTTATCTACTTTCTAGATTTTTATGCAAAAAAGTGATATACTTACCCATCCTATTGTGCAAGTTCATCGCTTACAAAGCCGAAGGGATTACCTCAGCTGGTTGTTGCCTATGTTGCTGAGCGTTTGGTTAGTTCAGTGCCAGCAGAAGCCCAATTTGAATCCCCTGTTACCCATCCTATTGTGCAAGTTCATCACTTACAAAGCCAAAGGGGTTTACCTCAACCAGTTGTCATCTAGGTTGCTGGGCATTTGGTTAGTTACGTGCCAGCACATGCCTGGTTTGGATCCCCCTGGGTTAGGCACATAGTCTATGCCGACGAGTTTACTAAGGATGCAATCCATGAATGTGGGGAAGCATCCCTTGGGTTCCCTGTGAAGTTTTCCTTGGAAAATTCAAAAAAGTTAATCACTTACAAACCTGCTCACCCAAATGTCCACCTTTACTGCTTGGAACAAATGCCACACCTTCATGCTCAAACGCTATTACCAAAGATTATCAGAATTATGCATGAGGTAATTTTGACGTTCATCAAGATATTAGTTGTGCACAGAGGATCTTTGGTGTATGAACGCCTTGGGAAAAGATTGTTGATATGTATGCCTATTGTTTTTTATGGTGGACTAATTTTGTATCGGTTCTTATTTTCAGGTCACTTGTACTCTAATAATTATTATTTCCATGGACAGATTGCACTACAGTCTCTTGCATCCAGGTCCTCCATGTTCATCAGGTAATTCTAGTTTTGGAAGAAACTCCATGACTATTGTAACTAATTGTAATTTTCCTATATCATTAATAGAGAATTTTATCTGATACACTGCAAATAATAACAATAATAAAGGAATGAAGCTGCAATATCAAATGAAAACGATTTAAAAATGGACACAAAAGTGTTATTATAATGAGCATGAACATAGCTTCTTAGAGGATGCCTTTCAAGTGGTTTGATACTTATACAAAGCACATTGTAATTTTATCCTAAGACGCATGCTTGTGGCAGGTACAATTATTGGAATGTAGAAACTTGAACTACGGAAGTCATTTCATTTACTACACATCTTATTGGTATCATGCATTTGATTGAAAATCAATTTCAAAATTCTGATTTGGAGCTGGCCAAGCTCAGTGCTCAAACGTAATTCCATACTTATTAGGCACCCACGTTCACACCTTCACTTCAGAGGTGTGCACTGGCTACTATGGACAACAGTCCAAGAAGAGCAGATGTTAGAACCCCTAATCACATCTTGGTAGAGACAGTAATCCTACAGATATAAGCATGAAAAGTAGTTATGTGTCTTATTGATTCCAACGCAAGCAAAGGAATTCTTATCCAAATGTGCAATGAATTTGACATCTTCCTGGAACAGAAACTGGAACCACGAGAAGACCAGACTATTCTTAGCTGTGTTCTTGTTTATACGCCAGTTGGGAATAAGTAGCCAGTGGCCACCCAAAGCTCACGAATCATTCTGTTTAAGATTCAATTTAATTACTCAAGTTACAGTACTGTAGGAATGAGTTCAACCCCACAACAGAAAGAAGACATGACTGTAGAAATGGGAGACTATCAAGATGATGCAAAGCGATAACACTAAAACATAACACCTGAGAAAAAGTCCTAGTTTTGCTGGTCATAATAGACACCGACAACAAGTCCATAGATGTGGTAAGAATGTGCTTAAGCAACAGGAGGCCTTAGCGCATGATCCTGAGATGTATCTACTGCAGCTGGTGGCATCCATTGCCACATTGCCATTCCAGGAAAACCTGGAATAGGTAGGGTCTTGCTATTTGCTGCTTGACTTTGAGCTGAGAATGCATGAGATACAGCCAGATGTGGCATGAACCCTGGAGGCGAAGTCATCATAGCCTTCATTTGTTGATCCAATCTTTCCTTTTCTGCTTTCAACCTTGTCTTTTCATCACGAAGCTCATTTTTCTCTGTCTGCAAATAGAAATTGTAGCCTAATCACGCTAAATATAAACAAAGGGAGGTAAAGTTAAACTACATGAATCCCGCTAGCTATGAAGAGTCCTGGTTTATGATAAATATATGCTATCAACACTGCCAGGAGCAGTATATGACCATGAAATAGATGCAGAGCAGGAAAATGGTTTTGCCATTAAGTTAGAAAAAAGCGTAACAGTAAAGCACAATATCAGTTAAAATATCTTGCCTTCAATTCTTTAATGGATTGCCGAAGTTGTTCATTTGAGTCTTTCAGCTTGCCTGCCTCTTCTCGTAGTTGATTCACAAGAGAAAGAGCATCACTTAATATTGCAGATTTATCCGTCTTTGGAGGCCGGCCAGGTTCCAACAAGATGCTTAGCTCTGTGAACCTGCAGTAACAGGTAGCTAGTCAACCCAGAAGAAGTTCACTAATAAATGATTTCAAAGGAAAATATTAGTCTGTAGATGCATTACAAACTCCCGCACATTATATGCAAAAATAATAAACTTGTTCATCAATTGCAGGAACTTGCAAAACAAAATTTATAGAGAAAAGCACACCTGTCATTTAGTCTTTCCCTCCGCATCTTTTCTCGGCAAGCTTTTATGCCATGTTTACTACATGACTCATCTCGTGGCCTGGTAACAGAAAAATGTTAAACTAGTTTTCCATTTAACAATCAATAAACAAGGGGATCCAAGTACCTGAGAGAATAATTTATGCAAACATTTAATAGTATAAATAACTCTCCAAGCAAATCTCAAAGATACAAGATCTACCCCACCATAGGGTGAGGATAGAAATTGTCAAAAGTCCAAAAAGTAATGCAGAATCTGTTAAGTTTTTTATGGTTAAGCTCATGCATGTACTTTATTTAATTTAGCATAAGCTACAGCCATAAATAATGCAGCTACAATAACACTAGCTGCAGTAAACCAAGATCACAAGAAGAATAACCATGCACAAAAGAACACAAGAAGTATCCTGGGAAAACCCTTCTCAATCAAGGGAAAAACCCAGCAATCCGTTGCTATACTGCCAAGAGAAGATCCACTATTCCACCACAAAACCTAGCACACAATAGGGTGCTGCTATGACTGAGAAAACTAGCTCCTATAGAAGTGCGAATTGCAGTCCTCATAATTTCAGACCAAGCGTTAAGCATGTGAGAGATATGATCCACAATGGGGATCTATCTCTTATTTATACAAACTTAACTCAACCAAAAGACATGACACTTGGCACAATAGGGCCGACCTGTACAACTTAATAATATAATTAATAATTACACAATATTAATTATCTTTGCATGGTGGGGCCGACTTGTACCCTTTACAACATAAATTAGGGTTTTACCAAAGTCTCACTCTCTGACAATATAGCAAGGGATCTCACATCCTCTAATGCTCAGCCACTAGGGACACGTCCACCTGTGCTTAGCCACAGGGACGTTACTCTCAACAGATCACTCAACAGAGTCCACAGGAGTACCATCTGGAGAGCCGTCTCAAGCCGACTCAACTAAGTCCATAGGAGTACAAGGCAGGAGACCATCTCAAGCTGACTCAACTCAGTCCAAAGGAGTACAAGGAAGGAGACCATCTCAAGTCATCTCAACTCAGTCCAAAGGAGTAGACAAGAGACCACACGTTATAACAACTCAGTCTAGAGTCTGACGCACACCCATCACATGGTCACACCCAACACATGGGCACACATCGTCTCAACTCAGTCCAGAGGAGAACGACACACCCATCACATGGACCCTCTCACAGATCGACTCAACTCAGTCCAGAGGAGAACAACCTGGAGAATATCACACGACACTGCAATCATCAACACTCCCTCTCAGCTAGGGAGGCATTCTTCACCAGGCCAAGTCTCTCACGAAAGTACTCGAACTTCGTCTTGGCAAGCGGATTGGTGAAGACATTTGCAACCTACTCATTTGTAGAAAGGTACTGCACATGTACTGCTTTGCACCATATCTGTGATATAATGGTATTTGATCTCAATGTGTTTTGATTTATCATGAAACACGAGATTCTCGGAGAGCTTCACATAGCTCTGGTTATCGCAATGGATAACAGTGGAATCCATCTCATGACCAAATAAGTCTGCAAGGAGCTTTTGAAGCCACACTGCTTCGCGGACTGCCACACATAATGCAATGTACTCTGCTTCTGCAGTACTCAAAGCCACAAAAGTTTGTTTCCTGCTGCACCAGGAAACCATGGCAGATCCCAAAGTAAAACAACAACCAGATGTTCTCTTCCGGTCCACTGCGCTCCCTACCCAATCTGCATCGGCATATCCCTGCAATCTCATGTCTACACCAGAGGCATATCTAAGGCCATAACCAACTGTGCCTCGTAGATATCTCAACACATGCTTCGCTGCTATCCAGTATGTCTATCTCGGCTGACTCATAAACTGACTGAGTACATTCACTACATAGCATATATCAGGTCTGGTGTTAACCAGATACATCAATGATCCAATCAATTGTTTGTAAAGATGTGGATTAATCTCGCCTGAATCG
>SNQJ01S0070235.1:1923-38715 GCA_010110895.2 Picea sitchensis | reverse complement strand
GAATTGCAGTTGGAGAAGAGAGAGAGAGAGTGGCGCATCTTTGGGAGAGGATCTTTTGTATTAGCTTGAGTTATCTCTTGGCATTGTATTGGCTATCTATAATAAGGAAGTTTTGCTGGGTTTTCTTCCCCTAGAGGGTTTCCTAGGATAAAGGTTAAGTCTCTTGTGATTGTGTATTTCTCAGTGATCTTGTGTTATGCTTATCTATTGAAATGCAAAGAACTATAATATTGGCTTAAACATTAAGAGCTTCGCCCAAGGATCCCCCAAGAAAGCAATGAAACACTTATCTGTAAGAAAAGGGGGACCCACAAGAATAATGATCAAGAATGCTTAAAGGGTTAGTTGGAGGATAGGAGGTCTCATCACGAGCCAACCTATCATGATCATGGATATTTACTATTTAGTGGTATGACATTACCATCATCTGGTCACCAAGCCAGGGTAATGGCTCTCAGTTGCATGGCTGAGAGAAAGGGGGTCTCATCACGAGTCAGCCTTCTCATTTCCACTAGGTGTTTGTGAGTGACACTATCATTATCTAGACACCACGCCAGGACAGTGGACTTCAACTTGTCCCTAAATTATGAAAGAAACAAAGAATGGAAAAATGATGGGCTCAGAAAAATTGCATTGCAAACGAAGGTGCCACACACCCTATACAAAGGAACCCATGAATGAGACACTACAACCCCTTGTATGTCATGAACCCCATGCCCATTGAGTCTTGACCCTTAACCACTTCATCCACTTTACATGGCTTAGAGAGGGATCTCTTGGAAACTCTCCTTGACCTAGGGCAAGACCTACCCAATAGGACACCTCGTCAACCCCCCCATATCCAAGCTTGGCAAATCGCATAATGTCTTTGAGCACTTAATTGTTTGACAGGGTAATCTTTGATGCACATGCTTAGGTGGCTCATTTATTGACTTGATTTACTTATCATGATATTTTGACTTGAGATCCTTGAAGGGCGTGCTTATTTGTTTTTGCAGGACCTAGTTGGTGGACAGTTTTGGAGGAACAAGTCTGGCTTGGACTTCCATGGGGCTTGAAGCCCACAGGGGGATGCCAACGGCCTGCATGCCGGATGAGAGAGATGAAACTTTGGAGGCCTAGAAGATGACTTGGACGACATAACCTAGCCCCTACATGCCAAACGTTTTGCCTAGGAGAGGCAAAACGTCATCTTTAGGAGCATGATGTCATCTATGGGGGCTAGGGTTTGGTGGTGAGCTACCACTCATTAGCACATGGACGTTTTGCGAAGAGTTGGGCTTTGACCATGAAGAAAGTGACTTGGATGCTTGACATGTGGCTTTGGGAAGCCTTACTACACTCCTCCAACACCAACGACTTGCTCCTAGTGCCAAAACATCCCCTAAAGGGGTGACATCACTTTAAATTAGGGTTTATCTTTGTGTAAAAGCAAATTTAAAGTGAATTGTTTAATATTATTTTGTAAAAGGGGCAATATTAGGGTTGTTGACCCCTAGTCTTGTGGTTTACCCTAATATTATGTGGACAAACTATTTTGGAGACATTTTGTATAAATAAGAAATCATAAGATCTCATTTCAACATAACTCTCCCATTGTGAGAAGTACATGGCTTAAATTTTCGCTACCCTTGGTGATTTTGGTGTTTCTCTCTTGTGGAGTGTCTTATGGTGAATGTCTCTTGGTGATTAGATGAGGAGGACTGATGTGCACCCCCTTCAAGGCTTTCTCTCTTGAATCTTGGATGAATGTTGCATGGTAACTAGAGTTTGTTCTCTCATTTTCTTGGATTAGGTAAGGAAAAATCTGCATATGTTATTGTTTTCTTGCTTACTTTCGTTATTGTTGGTGGAAACCCTATGGAGGAGTATGCTAGATACACCCTCCATCATTGCTTCATCTCTTTGTTAAAGGTTTTAAGTCTTTCTTTTTTGCAAGGGTTGCTAGGAGGAATACAAGTGCGTATACCCTCCTAGATTTACCCTAAGTTTGGTTGGCATACCCTAGGGAGTAAGAGGGTTTACACCCCTAGGGTTGTTGTTGTCTAGCTTGTGCTTTAAAGACTCCATCACCCAATTTTGAAGGCACTAATCTGAAGTTTTCATGAAGGCACTAATCTAAAGTATTTATGCATTGGAGAAACAAAATATTGCATTGGGAAACATGATTTCTTGTCGTATTAACTTTTTGCAACTTGAGTTGTGTTCCTTGTGCTTAGAGCACCTCTCAGCCACTAGGGTGTCCCCATCAAAGGGGTAGTTCTTGCTGCTGTTACAAATTTTCATCTTCAGCCATTAGGGCTGCAGAAACCCTAATCTAATTGCTTGAATAATTCTCTAATCAACTGCTAGAATTTGCCCAAAGTTTGCACACTCACACTTCTTCGTCTAGCGCACTTTTTAGGAAAGTTTGGAGGAGTTTTAGTGGCTGATTTTCTTGTTGTAATAAGTTGATTGTTACAGCCATAAGGCTGATATATATTGCTGCAGAAAGTGTTTAGAACAGCCTTATCTTTTCATTCTAGTATCTTGGTCTTTAATCTTGAGTTTTACTAGTGTTTAGCTAGTCTATCTCTTGCATCTTTCACTTGATTTCTAGCACTTATTTAGCAGCTTATTGTGCCATTTCATTGTTGGTATATATTGTTACTAACAGCTTCTATTAGGGACAGCAAGCTTAATTTGCTTGTCCAATTGGTTATATTGCATCATATGCTTGTTTTTCTTGTGTCTCGAGCAGGTACTTCACTATCGGCAAGTCACTCAACATATTTGGCAACCCTTGAACCTTCCTAAGACTCTTTCCCAAGACCTTCACACCATATAGAATTGACATCTAGGGACATCTTCTTCATCTTCACCCTTTTCCATCTCATTCCCCCTAGGGTCACAGGAATTCCCCCCTTGAGGTGACTACCTCACCTCTAAAGTGACGGGGACACCTACCTAAGGTGACAGTGGGTAGGTGCCCTCCTAGTTGTCACCATTTGGTGGTTTGGGTCGGGCTTTGCCCAAACCTACAACTAGTGCGATAACAAGGCCAAGGTCCAGGAAACCTTCTAGGAAGAAAGTGAAATTTCAGTGTTGGATTAATTGCCCAAGTGCATGAAATTTCCACATAGACTCAGGGCCATTGCTTGTTGATACAGTAAGAACTATGCTACGGTATACTCCAAAGTATACAACTTAGATTGATGTGGGCATTGTCAAGCCTTAACAACTAGAAATAAAGGAAAGTTAATCTGGAGAACCTATCTATCGATGATGGAATCTGTCAAGGTAAATGCTAACTTCTAAGTAATCACGGTCCAAATCACTAATCAATCGATGGACTGAGAAATCATTGGAGGCTCAAGTGGGGTTTAAGAAGTTTAGCATGGATGGAGGATGCATGCCGAGGTGAGACAGAATGGCAAGAACAACTGTAATATCACCTTCCACTTTGATTATGGTGTATAGAATAATATAACTTTTTGGTGGGTGCCTTTAAAACAATCTTTTTGCAAACCAAGCCAAACCTTGTCAACAACTTAAATTGAGGAGGAACACAAACAACACTTGGTATTGCTTGTACTTTTGTTGTTGTCAAGTAAGGATGTCTTGGATCTACTTGTGGATCTGTTAGATCTGTTGGATAAACTATTCATCCTTCTCCTGTTTGAAAGCTTGTTGAGTTGTTGAAGTCAAGGATACCTAAAAAGCAATATCAAGAGGAGAAGGAGGTTGAAAACCAAGGCAATTCCATAAGGGCCTGTTGTCCGTATAGATGTGGATGGCTCTGTTATAGGCATGTTGGATAAAGGGTAAGTTGCCATCCCAAGTATGAGGATGGGCATGTTTATACATGCGAAGAAAGCAATAAGGGTATGGTTGACAAGTTTTGTTTGTCCATTAGATTAAGGACGGATGTTTGTAGACCTATCAAGTTCAGCATCCAACATAATCTTAAGGGATTTCCAAAAACGACCAATGAATCAAGAATCACAGTCAGATAAAATAGATGTTGAAAGACCAAAGCGGCACCAGACAAGCAAAAAAGAAATCAACTTTTTCAAGGGCAGAGATATAATTGCTATAAAGAACCATGAAATCCATCTTGGGAACATGATCAACAACTACAAAGAACAAATACTGACGCTTTGTAATAGACAAACCTGTAAGGAAATCAATGTTGATGAATTCCTAATCTCAAGATGGAACAAAAGAGGGGAGGTCTAACCCCTAATAACTTTTGTTTGTCCAATAGATTGAGGATGGAAGGCCATTGACTTGTCAAGTTGAGTATCCAACATAAACCAGAAGGATTTCCAAAAATGATTGATGAATCAAGGATTATGGTTGGTCAAAATAAATGTTGGGAGGCCAAAAGTGAGACCAGACATTCAAAAAGAAAAAAACAAGATACCTCAAGTGCAAAGAGAGACTCACTACAAGCAACCATGATAACCATCTTGGGAAAATGAGCAACAACTACAAAGACAAAGTCATGCTAATGCTTCGTAAGAGGTCAACCTATAAGGAAATCATTGTTGATAAATTCATGACGTCAAAGAGGAAACAAGCCAAGAAGTGTACATCCCATGTTTCCTATCCATTGGCTATGCTATGTTGCAAGGTGTGCATGACTAATGTGAACTTCAACATCTTAATGCATATTAGGCTAGTAGAAGTGTAATTGGACCACTGCAAGAGTCTTGCAGTGGTCCAATAACAATTACTAGTGTTCTTGGTGTTGAGTTTTGGGTACCTTGGAAAGTAGTCCCATTGAGTTATTGAGTGTCTAACTCAAAGGGGGAAATATTTGACCCTCGCCACTTTACTTTATGTTATAAAGTCAAAGTGACTTTATTTCACTTAAGTCAAGTGACTTTAATAACATAAAGTGACTTAGGAGACTTAAGTCATTTTGGAGATTTAATCTCCACCATTGATTGGAGGTTTGGCCTAAGATCTAATCTTAGCCATTGGTTTTCTAGGTTAGCCTAAGGATGAGGCTAAAGGAGGAAAAAGGGGCAAAGGAGGCATTCACTTGTTCACTTGAGTGATTTGGGTGAAAGAAGAGATGAGAGAAAAGTTTGGAGAAGAAGGGGCACATTCTTGAGAAGAGAAGGGCACATGAGAGCTTGAGGGTGCACTTTGTGAGATGCAAGGGTGCAAGGCTTGAGGAAGAGCGCAAGCTTGAAGGCGCACTTATGGGAGTGAAGGCGCACTTATGGGAGTAAGGGTGCACTTATGGGAGTAAGGGCACACACTAGTAGGCAAGGGGCGCAAGGCTTGTGTGAGGAGCGCACTTATTGGACTAAGGGCGCACACTAGCAAGCAAGGCAAGCAAGTAAAGCAAGCAGGTATAGCAAGGACAAGGGCGCATTCATCCTAGAGGGGCGCAAATCCCAAGGAGGGCGCATTTACCAAGGAACTCCAAAGCCAAGCTCAAGGAGTTAGCTATTGTACCAAGTTCCTTTGTTATTGTTTCTTGTTGCTATTTTAGCTTGAGATCTCCATAATAAAATTTCTCTTCCGACTGGTTTTCCCCGTGGGGGTTTTTCCAGGGTCATGTTGACCAAAAATATATGTGTAAAGATCTTGTGGTTTGCATTCTTTTATTTCAGCAAGTAGGTGTAAAGATCCTAGAGGAGTATTTTATGTTTTGAGGCATGTTGAAGAGCTAACTTGGAGAGCAAAACTATCCTAAATAAACCCTCAACAAAGTGGCATCAAAAGAGCATCAAATCACAAGCTTAAGGGCAGATTTAGTGGGCAGAATTTTCAGACTTGGTGGCTGTCCTAAACAGCAGCAAAAACAGTTTTGAAAACCCTTGAACTTAGTGCCCAACAAGAGGTCAAAAGACAGACCTGTTGGGCAGCCTTAAGAACCTCAAATTTCTTCACTTGGAGTAGTGAGCTTCCCATATAGGATGTCAAGATGCTCCTCAAGGAACATTTAGATGACCTAGTCGAGAAACAAACTTCTTGATGTTCGACCTATCAACTATGCATGATAGTTGGTGTAGATCACAATGCAAAAGTTGTGTCAATCAGATATAATGTCGACAAGTTCCCTAGGTCATGTCTTTTGCTGTCGACCAATTACCTAGCTCATGTCTTCTTGGTTTAATGACCAAGTAGAAAGAAAAGTCATCCACTTCATGTGCCAACTATTCTCCAACTTGCTTTATGTAGGGAAGAATAACAAAAGCTTATAAACAAAGAATATAATAGTCTCCTTAACAAGAATGTAATCATGTCACCTTCAAACAAATTGAACAATAGCATATAGCACCTTGTCATAGGTCAAATAGCATTGCACAACGTCACTAAAAAGTCTCAAAATAAATGGCAATGGGACCTACATGTTGTATGAGGACAACTTCCCACTACATAGTTGCATACATTAATATCAATCTCGAATGGCCAACTAAGATTGTGAAAAAGTCGGATTGATGTTGAGTATAAAGGCTTCTCAACTCTTCAAAGGAATTTTGCTATTTGCTTTTCGAAAAGAAGGTCAATTTCTTACTATAGCCCTACAAGATTTAGCTGGGGGCTAGGCAACATGGGAGAATCCAAGTAGAAATCTCATATGAAAATAAGCAAGTCTGAAGAATCTACGGAACTCCGTAATGTTTCACAGGAGAGACTAATCTCTAATGACTTGTATTTTCTCTAGGTCAACATGAACACTTCTATCCTCAATGACAATTCCAAGATATTGAATTTGCTTCATGGAAAACGAGCACTTTCCAAGGTGACTTTGGAGCATTTGTTGTCGTAAATTCTATAAGATCTATTGAACATAATCAAGGTGCTCTTCCCAAGTGACACTATATAAAAGGTTGTCATTAGCCACCAAAATAGTGAAAGATCAAAGGTCTTCATTGATCAAATGTAGAAATGTGGTAGGGGCATTAGTCAAGCCAAAAGGCATGATAAGTCACTACTTACACTAGAGGCCTTAGTCTTAAAAGTGGTCTTCCACACATTTTCAAGTTGTATGGGTACTTGATGGTAACCTAAATTCTGTGTAAAATGGAGTGAACAAGAGGTCGTCAAACCTAGGGAAAGGCTAGCAGTTCATCACAATAAGATTCCAACAAATTCTACACATCATTTTGCCATCACTCCATTTGTGGATAGTATGGTATCATTCCAATGGACTGTTATGACCTACTTGGCATACCATATCACAATGCCATGGCCTATGGTGGCTACCTACATGCCACTCAAGGAAAAGTTTATCAATTCATCTCTTCTTTGAACAATTTAGAAACCATATTGACCAACAGAACTATCTAATTTGTCTTGTTTAATATTCACAGATAACAAAATCATTCAACAATTGCCCATCCACATTGAACTTGTCTAGCCAATCAACTTCTCCAACGTTAGAAAATGAACCAACACTATCTAAACAATTGTGGAAATAGCCTCTCCAGGTCTATCTGGATGACATCTTCATCCAGACTACATACGACCATGTACAACACATACTCCACATTAGGACATTGATTTCTTCATATGTCTATTGTGGGGGCAATAACAATTGATGTGTACTTAGTTGCCCTACTACAATTACCATTAGAAAGGTTGTGCCCATTGCAACCATAATCTTTCATTGGATCCCAAATATGTAGCTAGGAGGGGCTTAGGGTGAAGAAGAGTATGTCACCACTTAAGCAAGAAGAATTTCTAGGATAACTCATAACCTCCTATGATTTAACACCTTATTGAAGATGATTATCAAGAAATAGGGGGCAATTTCCTCTCAATCAAGGAAGAAATGATAAGTATGAGATATCTTATGTAGATATTGTATGTTAGTCACGTCATGGGTAGTCAGTCACATTTGTATTTCATTTTAGCTAATTTATATGAGCATTTAATGATAGCAAGTCTATGTCAATCTTTAATAATTGATGCATTAATATTTTGTTTTTAGTCCTAAGTCGATTCATTGGCCACTATTCTTGGGTTATGTGAAAGGCTATACGTAAAGAAAGAGACTCAATGCCTAATATACAAACATTCCACGAATCTTAATGCACATCTCCTACTCTCTCTAGTCCCTTTGTAAGTCCACCATATTCGTGAGTGCGGGAGAGGGAATGGGTGTGGGTATGGATACATGGCTTGCCATTTTTTAAATCAAGGTACATGGCGTTGCAAGGGAGGGTGTGGCATGCCTACATGCATGCACACGCACATATATATAACTATCAAATATGTAACATTTGAAAAAAAACCTAAAATTTGTCTAATAGTAAAACTTCAATCATAAGCCTCGTGATTTGAACTGCAAAAACATACTCTATAGCATTGAACAACACTCTACAATTGATATGGCTTTGCCAATACTCGATGGAAGGGCACCCAGTTGTGGAAAGCATGAATCTTGAGGAAAGTTAAAGCATATAGTCTATATTTTGGCAATAGACACACAAATTGGATCTTGATAAAAGGTTGCTAGGAAAAAGAAAAGCACAACTCTAACCTTTGTATGAATATTGAATACCTAGTACTTGAACATGAAATATGTAGGTCAGGCTCTCAAAATAGCATATTGCATAGACTCATATAATAGATCATTTTAAGTTAGATTGTTGGGCATGGAGGACATGGATCCAACCTAAAAAATTAGAATATTGGGCATGGGATTAGAACATACAATTAAGAAATTTGGGATTGCTTTGAAGTTTGAGGGGACGTGTAACATACCTGCACCTTCGCTCAATGGGAGTTCCACAAAATTCCAAGTATCTTTTCATTCTGATACCACTCTATAGCACAAATGTTACCCTTCCTTCTATACATAGTGCAAATCCAAAGTTCTCTTCAAAGAGATTTTTTTCCACGAAAATTTCTCCAATCACAGTTTTCATTATAGCAATAAAAGCTAATCTGAAACTGTTAATCACAAAGGAGATGAGAAGAACCCATGAATCTATCATGCATGAATTGAAAAGCAAAGAAAAGTATTCGCACGCACTTAACTACAACTACACAAAAACTGAATCCATAAAATTTAAAAATAAAATTCTCATAAATCTCACATTATAACACAATACTTATTTGAAAATAGAAAAGCAACACAATTGCCCAAGGAAGAAGTCACCACCTAGCCATAGGCTCTTCCTCGAGCAGAGCCACCCTTGAGCTAAGGGCCATAATTTGACTAGGGAATTCATTCAAACTACTCTGTGGGTAGAATCATATGCATGCAACATAAATCTCATGTGCAGTCACATAGGCAAATCACTAAGCAAAGTCTGCAGCAGTAAACTCAGAATCCTAATTAGTTCCAACTAGATAAAGGGAAAAGATAATCTAGACAAAATGACTTTGTTGGCCCCAACCAGAACAGAGTAGAACAATGATGGCCCACTCTATCTGCAAGAGGATATTTCTACCCATGGTATCAGACATACCCTGCCAGCCCCAACTTTATCAAAGATCGATACTAGTGCCAACTACTATAACAATTTGTTTCCATTCTTCACCATTCATCCTCCACGTGAATGGTAGAAACAACAACATGAGAATTCAAGGCTGAAGTATGAAAAATCTCTCCAAGGCTAATGGTAGCACAAGTATAAGACAGCTCCAAGTACAAAACGAAATATGAAAATCCCAACCTTTCCCCCTTTCCAATGGTATATTTACAAGGAGGTTGGCTTGCAAGTTGCCACTTGTCATTCATGCCCCCACCCCTTGCCCCTATTTTCCTTCATTGGGCAATCATTTGCCTTTATTTTTTAATTATGCTCGTGGGTTTTTGCCCTTTTATTTAAACAATACATCATAAGTCTTTTCGCCACGTTATCAAATTGTTACCTTTCAAGTGATGGGGTCTTTACACGCGGGCTCCCAACTATTTGAATACATTAAAACATAACATAATATTTTTGTATGGCCTTTATTACATATCAAAGAGGAACCAAATTGGGGCATTACATTCAGAGGAACCAAATTGGGGCATTACATTCAACACATTATCAAATTATTTCCTTTCAAGTAATGGGGTCTTTACACTTGGGCTCCCAACTATTCAAATACATCAGCTATTTACTACCATACTACTAATATATAACAAGGTCAGCCCCCATCAGTGATGTCTCGTTCCCAAGATTAGGCTAGCAGGGGGTGATTTAGTAGTCTATATGTTCCCATAGACTATAGTCGGACACAAACAAAGGGAAGCCGTGATGGAGAAATAAGGAGGAATTAAGGCTAAACGATAAATTGAAGACAAAATACTTAGGAAAAAGTCACTTAAGCCCAAGTCAATGGAGAATTGTGGTAATGAAAAGGTGATAGGGGGGGACTTAATTGAAAAACAAATCACTTAGGAGGAAAGGCGGCTAGGTTAAGTTATGTCAACGAAGAATTAGGTCAGAAAAGAGAGAATTTGACCTAATTCTCATTATGCATTGTTAAGGATTTGATGTTGAGACTTCCGAGAGGAGGTGGAGAGAGCCACCCATCGCTTTGTGGATTTCCTCGGAGGAAACCACCACCATTGGATGGTTTCTGCGGTTGAGAGACACACCAGTCTACCTGGAGATACCATCTAGGTATTTCAATGTACTTTTCAGGAGTATCCATTTCAGAGTGCGCAGTTCAGCCAAAGAGGGCGCAAGTCATTTTGGAGATTCGAGACTGAGACCGTGGTCCCGGGACCGGGCAGATTCATTCCCGACCCGAGATCCAACTGTGGCTCACGACATTCATCATCGATTCGACGGTGGAATCTGCGACGTAATTCCATACGTACCATTTTAAGCAATATTCCTGACCGACGCTTACATTGCATGTGGGTTTCATCAACCGGCCCAAACCTTCCACCCATTTCATCATTGGATCTAGACTCCATCGCTTTGAGCTATATATAGCAAAGAGATTCACTTTGAACTTTGGGCGATTCAAGGCTCCAAGGAGGGGCGAAACTCTAGGGTCCGTGACATCCGTAATGAGAGATCCGAACCGAAATCTGGCCGACATTATTTCCAGCAGTAGAGGCTGCATGCATTGATTGGAGCAGCCGAGCCCATTCCGACGATGGATTCTTTAGATCGAAGCTCTTCCGGCCGGTAGCGGTTACCGCAGTTTCTTCTAGGGAGATCGCCATTTTTGCCTATCTATCCGTGAATGCATCAGATCTTCTATCTTGTTATGATCACGGGTATTTTGTTATTTGATTGTATTCCAATATTGATCCACGATCCGACCGACGCCTAGACTCTATATTTCAAAGAGGGCTTATCTAGACCCCATGCATGAACGACATATTCATGATATTGAGCGGCTTGTCCTTCAGTATACTCTTGCATGTCTCTTTTATGATTGTTAAACCTTTATTATGCAACATGCACTTGTATAACCGACATGCAACCATAATAACCAACATGCAAACACAACAACCGAAGAACATCTCAAACACAAGGCTAAAACGCACCCAGAAACCCCTGCTGTATCGTGATCTACAATGCCAGAAAGCAGAGAACAAGAGGCAAATATCTTCATCTACCATCTGCAGATTGCACGAGCTAGTCTTGCCACTGGTGGACTAAAGACCAAGGAATCCAAATGTAAGAACCGTGATGGTCGTGGAGCATGAAGGTGACTAATACGCATAATCGGGCTAAGGGAAGTAGGGACTGACCTAACTTTCCTCCCTTCCCTCCCGCCGAGGAAGAGGAAGAGGCACTTAGAGAAGCAGAGTGACAAGCAGAGCGAGGGTCGAGCCGGGGTTAGCAGAGAAGAGGCTAGGTGACGTGTATGAGCGACCAGAGGGCAGAAGCAAGGCCCCAAAGGGATCCGCATCGCAGCTTTCATGTGATGATCAATGACACTAGCTAGCCAGCCGACCATGGCCCCGCCTTGCCTGTGTAGTAGATAGACTCCGGCTATGATAGATATTTCGCATCTCAAGGCCCACATGTACGTGATGAAACTCGTGGGCGACAAGAGGATCTCTAACACCCACTCCGCATCGTGATACTCCTCAAATAGTAGGATTCCACGTCCGCTGTTTCCCAATTTCCAGAGGACAACCCCAGTAGCATCACCGCCATCAATAACACAGAGGCCACACAATCATGCCGACAACATTGCAGAGAATAGGAGGGAGTACAAAGCATTAATTCGTGACCTCCATCAGGACATGAACCTGGTCAATTATTGTGGACTCAAACTCAAGAACCACCCCAAAGATCCATAGAGGGGAGGACAACAACAACAGGGGCATAACCTGACTTCATCCGCAAAGTTGGTAAACCACCATACCTTCTTTGACGGATCATCCAAATGCAAAACCAGAGCTTGGGTACAAACCGGATATCTACTACAAGCCCAACCGTGATGGTCGTAGGCAGAGGCCATCGGGCCAGCCACCCTACACTTGAGGGTGAGGCACGAGTGGTGGTATCATGGATTGGTGACATTGGGTCACGATCACATCACCTCCTACAGAGAGAGTTCACAGAGAGACTCATGGATGATTTTCTGATAGGAGGGATCCCGAGATCCACTTCAGAGATTTGCCCAGTTGAGACAACCGGCACGCCAGCAGGCATTCATTTCGTGAGTTTCCGTGAGAGTAGCAAAGGGCAGTTGACAGACATATCTCAGCCTCGGATTATCATGTTATTCAATCAAGGGCTCACTAACCCTTTGAGAGGTTATGAAGGCATCACTTCATTCCTGCGTGATGTCGTCCCACAAGACTAGAGATTTGCATGATTCGTGCCAAAAACTAAACCCTTTGTACCGCAAAAAGATAAGGATCAGAAGAACCCTCCAAGGAAATGGAAGGGCTCGTTGGATGATGACACACCATCGAGTTGATGAGGAAGAAGCTTTGCTTCCCCTGCAGAGATCCTTGGGTCCCATGGCATAGATGCATGGGAAGGGACAGATCCACTATATTGAGGTGGAATCAGTGCTGAGGAGGAGGATGAGGGATATTCAGCATCTACGCATGCTGATTCAGACTCCAGACCACCCATGAGCCGTGAGCAAAGAAACAAGAAACCACAGATAAATTTCTACCTGTGACCAAGTCTCTGTGGAGGAGGCCAAACCTCAGAGAGGTGAAGGGGAACCATAGCCACCCTTCGTGAGTGCCCGTGCACAACACCCCTCAAAGCTTAAGGGTTCAGATAAGCGGGCAACGCATGATACTTTTAGTTGATGGTGGGGCCACCCACAACTTCCATGACGCGACTAATATAGCCATGAGGGGGTTACGCATAGAGGAGTTTGAGGATTCCATGTGGCAATGAAGAGATGGATAATTCATGTCATGCGTTTGTGACATGGCACCGATCTAGAGGTCCAAATTGGAACCACACCCCGATTGACACATTTGTAGTTTATCCATCGATACCTGACGCCGTGACAGTACATTATATCTGGGGGAGATTGGGTTAAACTATTAGATGTTGACCATGAGATTCATAGATGCTATTGGATCGAGAGTTGTGCTAAGAGGGATGTCTACAGGGGCACCTCGAGCAATATCAACAAAGAGGATGGAGCAGATTTTTCGTCATGGTGATGTGGCTTTCGCAGCAGAGTGTTGGATCACCACACCAAAAGACTCAGAGGGTAGGGAGCAACACCATCCACGCATCGGTAGAGCTTCGGACGCATGAGCCAGGGTTTGGACCGATACCACCAGGGAGACCACCGCATTTAGGGTTTGGCACATGATTGAGCTAGAGGCAAGGGCTACACCCCTGCGATTACAGCATCTTATAGACACCCCAAGAAATTTAAGGACGAATTGAGAAAGCAATCAAAGAAATGCTCGCTATGGGGCACATCGTGCCCGTTAGGAGTCCCTTTTGCATCTTCATTAGTATTGGTACTGAAGAAGGATGACACATTACATATGTGCATCAATTACAAAGCCAACAAGAAAACGATCAAGAATCGCCACCCCATTCCACGATAGATGAGTTGATGGATGAGTTACATGGGGCCATCTTCAAAGAAGATTTCTCGATCTAATGCTCAGATATCATCGGATCAACATCAGGGAGCATGATGTAGAGAAGACCGCATTCAGATGTCACTTCGAACATTTTGAGTTCTCGGTCATGCCATTTGGATCGACGTAATGTACTACTATTCTCCAGCCTTGTAAAATAAGGAAACATATCTTCGTGAGGACGCTTGAGGAAGTACATTCCGTATTCTCTACCATATATTGATCCACAAAGAAGACATGGATGAGCATTTGGCACATTTGGAGACGGTCTTGGATATTATGAAGACCCGTCTTTATATGCCAAGGAATCCAAAATGTGAATTTGGCATGAGGGAACTACTATATTTGGGGCACACCATCATAAGGTGGAGCAATGTGTTCATCGTGAGAAGATCGTAACCATTGTGATTGTCAACGCCCCAAGAATCTCAATGAATGAGAGGATTCTTTGCTGCGCAGCTTACTACAAAGCGGTTTGGCTCTCAAGGGTTTTTCAATGTACTGGGGAGCAATTCACTCACAGATTTGAGAAAGAAGGGTGCTTTTCATTGGACAGAGGGTTCACAACAGACCTTCAACAAAATGAAGGAGGTTATGAGCATGCCCTGCCCCAGCCCTCCAAACTCTTCTCAAGCTTGTCTTAGAGTGTGACGATCGTGGGTGGGGATTGGAGCAAGATTGATGCAGGGGGGACATCCCAATATTTTTGAGAGCAGGAAGCTCAATGCGTCAGAGACCCTTATCCTATTTATACGCGGATGCTAGCGATTATGCATGCTTTAACCAAATTCATGTAGTATTTGGTTGGTAGCAGGTTTGTAGTGAAGATCGATCATAACAGTCTCAAGTATATCCTTGACCGTAGAAAGACCTCAGCAAGAGGCAAAACAAGTGGGTCTCAAAGATCCAAGCTTTCGACTTTGACATTGAGTATGTCAAGGGAAAAAGGAATGTGGCGGAAGCGGATGTATCATTCGTGAGACCAAAGCAGATGTTCGATGATGGATATCCGGTGACGTGATTGGAAAGCTCATTTGTTGGTGGAATACTACAAAACAAATTTGCTTGTGAGGTAATGGATGGGCAAGTGATTGATGATAGGCACGGGTTCTTGATGATGTCATTTTCAAGAACCGATTTATGGTTCCGCATCCACCTCGGCTGGGAAGATTCTCAAGGTGTGTCACGATTCACCAAATGTTATTGTGGCATCAGTGATACTTCAAAACTTATAGGCGCATCAGAGAGATTCTCATGGAAGGGTCTCATGACGTGCGGTCAAACACATATCGGAGTGCACCTTAATTTGTCAAAGAAAACAAAGTCCGAAAGCGCATTAATATCCCACAGGGTTGCTTTAGCCTCTACCCATTCCAGAGCGTAAATGGGAGAGCATCTCCACGGGATTTCATTAGGCCTCCCTAGGGTGCGTGGAAGGACCGAGCATTTGTAGTGGCTCCATTTATCGACCAAGTTCACATACTTCTTCATACCCACGCACTACAAGGCCATACAAGTAGCAAAACTATTTTTTAGGGAAGTTTTCATATTGCACGGTTTACCCAGGAAGATAGTCAATGATAGAGATGGGCACTTCATCAACGCTTTTTTGGCAAGAGCTTTTCAGACTGGCAGGCACAAAGTTGGCTAATGAAAGTACCCATCTACCACCCACGTAATAAAATGGACAAACAAAGATCGCCAACAAATGGGTGGAAGGGTATCCGAGGAATTATGTGGGGACAAGAACGACTTAAAGTGAGATGGTTACATATATGCAGTATTGCTACAACACCACTATCATATGTCCATCGATGTCACCATTCGCTGCATTGTATAGATACGACGCGACCCTCCTTTATAGATGTCGATTTGGTTACGCAGGTTCCGGGGCCAAGGATTGTGGAGGAGAGTCAAAGGATCCCGCAATCAACAAAGGAGAACTTGTAGTCAGCTCAGAATCAGTAGAAGATGTATGCGGACATGCATAGGACCGAGCGCTTGTTCGAGGTTAGAGATTTAGTGTTCTTGTGATTACATCCATACCGACAGTCTTCCTTGTAGAGGAGCGGAGCAGAGAAACTCAAGCCAAAGTTCTATGGGCCATACAGAATCATTAGGAGGATAGGCGAGGTGGCATGAGCTAGAGCTACTGTGAGGGTAGCAAGATCCATAACGCCTTTCACGTCTCCTGCCTTAAAAAGGCTGTGGGACAGCCAGACAGCATTTCACGAGTTGCCACCCTTGGATGAGAGGAGGGTCAATTGGAACTAGTGCCCGAGGAGGCACTAGAGCAGAGAGAACGCAAGTTGAGGATCGTCCGAGAGTGTTTGGTTAGATGGAGGGGACTTCCAGCGGAGGATGCCATTACGGGAGGGAGAGCATATATTGCATCACTCAGGATTGATGTTGCTTGAGGACAAGCAATCTCTCGAAGGAGGATCGCGGATGTCCCGTCCCCAAGATTAGCCAACAAAGTGCTGACTTAGTAGTCTATATGTTCGTGAGACTATAGTCGTGCACAAACAGGGAACCGATGGAGAAATAAGGAGGAATTAAGGCTAAAACGATAAATTAAGCCAAAATACGAAAAGTCACTAAGCCTAAGTCAACAAGGAATTAGAATGCAAAGGTGATAAGCTTAATTTAATTGACAACAAATCACTTAGGGAGGAAAGGTTTAGGTTATGGGATACCGAACGGGCTGAATTAGTTCGTGAAAGATATAAAGAGAGGAATTTGACCCACCTCATTATGCATTGTTATGATTTGATGTTGAGACTTCCGAGAGGAGGAGGAGAGCCCACCTTACCGCTTTGTGGATTTTTGGAGGAACCACCACCATTGATCGGTTTCGAAGTTGAGAGACACACCCTAGCCCATCGGAGATACCATCCGTGTATTTCACCGTTTTAGGAGAGATTATTGTGGAGGGCGCAACTAAGCCAAGGACGGCGCAAGCTATTTTGAGGATTAAGAGATCTGCAGTAGACCTGTGACCCGATTGTAGATTCATTCTGACCCAGAAGAGATCCAGCCAGGGAGCTTCCATTGAACCATCTATCATCAGATTCCAACAGTGGAATCTGCGTGATCGACCCATACGCCCATTTTGGGCGCAGTTATTCCGGAAAGACGTTTGGCATTGCGTGCAGGGGTTTCCTATCAGATTTGGCCAAACCCTTCCGACCTATTTCATCATTGAATTTAGACGATCGCTTTGAGCTATATATGTTGCATTCGACTCTGGAACTTTGGGGCTTTATTTAGTGCCAAAGGAGGGCGAAACTCTGTGGGTCCGTGATCCGTATCGTGAGGAGATCCGGACCGAAGTTCAATGCATTATTTCCAGTGCAGAGGCCTGGGTGCATTGATTGGAGCAGCTTCGAGCTCATTCACTCTGTGGATTCTTTAGGATCGAGCTTTCCCGCTGGTATAAGCACGAGCCCCGATCGTTCATTTTGGTCTATTTATCCGTGCATGCAGCAGTTCTGTTGTCTTCTTGCGGTCACGCGTATTTCTTTGTTATTTGATTGTATTCCGATACAGATCCAGGAGATCTGACCGACGCCTAGACTCTATATTTTCAGTAGGTTGTTTGTATTTCCATGCATGAACAATTATTATTCATGATATTGAGCAGCTCACATTCTATACTCTTGCATGCGTCTTTTTATGATTGTAGAACCTTTATTATGCAACATGCACTTGTAATAACCGACATGCAACCATAATAACCAACATGCAAACACAATAACCGAAGAACATCTCAATCACCCAGCTAAAACGCATCCAGAAACCCCCAGTGTATCAGATCTACACGCCAGAGCAGTAGAACAGTAGCAAATATCTTGATCAGCCGGATCAGGGATATTTCACTTACAAGAAGCTTTGGCCTCAATGTGGCCTTATTCATCAAATAAGTGTGTGTTGCTCTTGCATAGCATCCTCTGTTTCTCAAGAAACCTCAGTATGCTCATAGTGTCTCCATTGGACCTTTACCTACACAATGGCTCAATTCTTGCAACATTGTGACCCTCTTGTCAATGATGTGAGTAGGCACTTTGTTTGATTCCACTTGAATCATGGTCCAATCACAAACATGATTAGGATCATGCACATACTTATTTAGCAAAGAGACATGAAAGCATGCACTATAATGCTAGGTGGCATTGCAAGCCTATATGCAACTCGGCCAACCATCTCCAAAATCTCAAATGGCACACAATATGTTTGTGAGAAGTTGGTGCAATTTCCATACTTCAAGGAACTCTTGTGGGTTTTGTTGACCACCTATTTCAACTAGGGGTCAACTCCATGTACCATGCAGCTGTGTACCTTGGGGTACAACCTTTTTTTAAGACTTCTGGTTCTACAAGGCATTTTTTGCCCCCATCACGTCTTTTTGTAATCGGAATGTTTGTTCCCCTGCATGGGATAATAATGTAATAGGTCAGCATGAGTCATATTTTAGTTGGTTGCCTAGGACTTTATCATTAGGGAAGTCATTTCATCGAGTGTTTTTTATCCTCTGGTAATTTTTAATTACCCTTGAGTTTTTCATTCACAATAATCCTCCAAAGTGGTTAAAGGCGTTTCAATGATCAAGCCCAATGGGTGACTAGGGTCTAGGAAATTGTAAATGACCATGCTAGACATCTTCTAGAGTCTTGCGGAATTCCGTCGAGTTTTAATAGTTTATTAAAATTACCCATTTAATGGTAATTTTAATTAAATTTGATGTGAAAATGTAAAAAATTGGTCCTAGGGGATTTTGATAGGGGTGTGAGTACTCAAAACAAATGGCATGAGACCCCCTACACCCTTGGACCAAGTTTCATATCAGTTGGACAAGTTTTGCTAGGTCATTGTCCATGAGGCCAAGTCAGTCTAGAGTCAGCACTTAATTGCTTTAATTTGGCTAAGTAAATATACTAAAAATTGTAAAAAGGGAAATAAGACATGAGAGAGAGTGGGAAAGGTTTCCTAACATTTTTCCTAAGTTGGAAAAGTAATTTTCCACTTAAAGAACCCCCCCTTGCTTAGCCAACAACTTAAAGTGGTGTTCCCTAGCTAAAAGTGACACATGGGAAATAAAACGTTTAAGCGAAAAAGCCACCTAAACCCTAATTTCACCCCCCTTGGTATCTAACCTCATGTTTGACCATAGACAAACGTGTTTTCCCCCTTTCCCCCTCACCCCTAAAACCCTAACTCACTACCAAGACCCTAAAAGTGACTCTTCCTTGACTTTGTCTATTTCTCTTGGATGTGTGAAACTTGTAACTCATCCAAGAGAGGTTTCTCCTCTCTCCCAAGTATAAAAGAATGCCTACCCCTCCTCATTTCTACATCTATTCTCAGAGCAAACTTATGTTGCCCAAATCTCTCCCATTCCTCTCTCTCATTTTGCTCTTTCTCCCTTGTAAATCTTGCTACAAGTATTTGCAGCAATATTTTTCTGAATAATAGAAAAGCTTTGGAGGATCCATGATGTGCATTGAGAGTCTTCTTGGTGCCATATTTGTGCTTCATTGAGGTGATACATGTCTTTTGTTTTCTCTTGTGTATTTCTTGCTCATAGATCTAGTTTAGGAGATCCAAGCAAAGTATTTTGCTTGGATAAATTTATGGTAGTCTTACTATAGATTTAGTGAGTGATTTCTTATTGATATTGTAAAGTATTTTGTTATTTCATATGAATCTACTCACCTCCACTCATTTTCTGTAGCAAGATCTCACATTTTGCAGGTCACCAAGGGTTAGAGAAGACAAATTTCAGATCTGGAAATTTGTCTCTTCAACCAACAAAAAGCCTCTAACATTTTCTATTCCATTTTTTGTTCTTTCCCTCTTTAGTTTGAGCAATTTTCTGTTCTGTAATAGGTTTAAAATCACTTATTTACTTGTTGATTTTTACATGTAATATTTCTGTTTTCACCAACAGAAATTTTTTGAAGTGTTTTGGTTGTCTTACAGCATTTTCAGCAAGCTTTAGCTTGCTGATTTTTGCAGATTCTCGCCAGGACAAGGGGAGGTGTTGCATGTTTGGAGCCTCAAAACACTCAAGAAGAGCCTCCCAACTTGGGGTAACAAGACCCCCTTCTTCTCTCATCTATTTCCTTAATTGTAAGCAGTCCAAGAGAGTCTCTTGGGCTTGCATTCTTCTCTAAGTTTTAAATTTCTATTTTGTAAATTGTAATTTAATTGTGCCTACACCTTGCAAAGTGGTTTGGCTTAGCCAACCCATGCAAAATCGTAAGGCCAGGTAGTTTATTTTCCTTTTTATGCATCTAATTGTTTTCCCCACTTGTCCTTAAGGCAAGGTTGAGAGGCTAGGCTTATTTGTTTCTCTTTTAAGTTATTTATTCTTATTATTCACCCACTTTGGCACAAAACCGGTAGGCTTGTCCTCCTCCTTGTGCCTTTGTTGAGGTTGCAAAGTATTTGATTTATTTCTTGTTTGCCCCACTTGTCCTTAAGACAAGGTTGAGTGGCTAGGTGCAATTTATTTTACTTTCCAAGTCTTTTACTTGCAGTGATTTATTTTGCCTACACCTTGCTAAAAGGTTTGGCTTAGCCAACCCATGCAATATCGTAAGGCTTGCATTTCTTGTATATTTTGTTAATATCTCTCTTAAGTTGGAAGTAATCTTGTGTTGCAATTCTTTCTAAGTTGGTAATAATCATAAGTTGTAGCTTTTAGGATTGGGAGTAATCATATCTAGTTTAACTAGGCACCCAGACTGGTACAACTTTCGCTATCAAAAAGGGTGCTTATGGAGGCTACAGGGGGTGCTAAGTCGGGGATGACTTCACAGCACTAGGTGTCCCCCCTGCTTGAGTGCCCAAGCATTCTGGGTTGACCTGTGGAGCTAGGGAAGGGCCTTGCTTGCCCTTCTTCTTGAGCACCCAGCGATCATTTTGGCCAAAGCAGTAAGAGTCTAGGGGTAGACACATAGTCTAGGCTTGCATCTTCAAACCTTAATCCCCCTAACTAAAAAGAGACTTTAAAATTCTCCTAAAATTTACCTACAACACTTATGCTTTAATTTCCAGTTATCTTTAGTTTTGCAAGTTTTATGTTCAAGGCTTTTACATGTTCATGTGATTCACTTTACTAGCAACTTTATTCCTATTAGAATTAGGGAAAGAAAACAAGAATTTAATTTTCAAAATTTTGTAGACAAGATCAACATGAACACATTAAATTTATATACAGTCCCCAGAACTCTAAAACATTAGGAGTACTGGGTGATTTGAATGCGAACTTAGAATAATTACGAACATGCTTATAGTAAATGGGTCTAAGTCATAAGCAATTTTAAGTCCTTAAATTAATTGAACATATGCAGTGGTTAGATCTAGTATGAACAATTTTAATTGAGTAAAACACTTAGATTTGAGCTAGAAATTAATTACGAACATGTCTGAGTGGATGAATCACATTATAAGAAAAACAATAGAGCTGTAAACAGTAACTTACCTCTTTATGATCTTACCTTTGTTTAAGCATGCCACATATGAGAGATGATAGGTCACTGTATGCTTTCAGATAAGTCTGAAAGTCATGGATCTACCTCAAAAGGGTTAGATCTCTAACAATGAGAAAAGAGGACTGATATTCCACCATGAAAAACCCTCATACAAACATACGGAAGTAAAACTTTATCAAGGCTAGGTTGTTATGCACCATCAGGAAAATCCCACACAGCGGGTATTTATATCAAGCTACAATTGAGGAGACGGTATAGTGGGAAGAGCTGACCGAGATCCATGTCTGATTAGAGATTGAATGGTGCCACTGTAGAAGGTCAGCACTTGATGAGAGGCCAAAAGCGACCCTTAGGTTCAGGATTACGCCTGGGAAGGGGCCCGGTAACTCAAGAAGCAAGTCTTCCACACTTAAGAGAGAGAGAATTTGTTTATGCTTGAGGAGAGAGGGCGACAATCTTAGATAGATGAAGGAGGGTATATATAGCAGCAATAACCCTCAACCTGGCAGCAGCAAAAGGATAGCCCTCAACACATCAGCACTGCGGTTCATGGCTGACAAAAGCACGGACCTCAACCGCGACCCAACACCAAAGGTGACACGGCGACTAACAAAGGATAGCCCTCAACATCAACACGGTTCAACTTGGCAAAAAAAAAAAAGAATTAGATGGACAGGCTTGTCCAAGGAAGGCCCTTGAGACCTAAAAGAATGGCTCAGGCAGTGCTTTTACTTGGCAGGAGAGTGAGTGTAATTATTAGAGTGAAGGGGGGATGGGTTCTTATTTATACCTTTAGTTAAGGGTTAGGGTAAAAGAAATATAATTAAAATAATAAAAATGAAAATACATTTGGTGGCATAAATATTAATTAAATATATTATAATTAAATATTTCTTTTATTAGCCTGATGGCCTTCTATTCCGGCCGAGGGTAACTCATCATGAAGATTATCTATGTTGAAAACTGAGATAGTTCACTTAGATTAATGCGATACCTGACACTTTAAGTCACATGTGGGATTTTTCGCACCTAGCATTGGGTCTATAATGTAATAGTGTGCATGGATCATAGTTAGATTAGTTGTACAGCGGGTGATCTATTAGGGGAGTTCCTTTCATCAGGGTTTTTTATCCTCAGGGTTGTCGACCGGACAAATAAAGCGGAACTTCCCGCCGGATCTTTCCCTCCATTTGACTTCCTCCAAAGTGGTGGAAATTTCAGTAGTCTCATTCATTCGGTAACCTCTTGGGATTATTGTAAATGAACATGCGGGGCGGTGTCACGGTTTGTGAATTGTCGAGTCTAGATAGGTTTTAATTAGTGGAAATTTTTAATAATTTAATTAATTAATTATTTGAGCTAAATGTTGTAAAAGCTTAGGTCGGTCTTTGGGAGAAAGATAGGGGAACTATTTGTGCTCAAAATGAATGGAGGTAATCCACCCATGGACCAAGTTTATTTCGGTCGGACTAAGTTAACGGGTCTTAGTCCAGTGGTTAGAGTCAAAGACAAGAATTTTAATTGCTAAGGTGATGTGGTAAAATATCACAAAACATTGTAATTTTGAGTTTGTGAGTGAGTGTAAAGGTTGAAGTGGCAAGTTAAGACCCTCCTAACCTACCCAAACCCATCCCAACCTTTTTACAACTTAATTCAACCTCTTAATTCCTGCTTTTGACCATCTTTTTCCCTTGCCCTAAGGGGAAAAACGACCCACTAACTAACTAAATCCCAAATTGACCAGAGCTCAAAGAGACATGCACGTAACAGGGCCCCTAGACCTACAAAACCCTAACCCAACCTAAGACTTCGCCCTAGACCTAAACTCCCCTCTCAAAAAGAGCTCCCGCCCTCCCTCATTTGCGCCCCATCTAGTTGGATGTTGACTCCAACTCAACTCTAAACCTAACACTTGCTATTCTAAGCAAGTGAGCCCTCCTAAATGACTTAGTACGCCCCCCCCTTGATGGTTTTCCAACCTATCAAGTGATTACCTTTCTCATTCTGGCTTTAAAACCCTAAATTGAAGCCCCTACAGAGATTTGTTCTCACAGCTCTTGATTCTGACCATAGGGCTCTGTCAAGTCACTTCCTTGCCTCTAGAGGTATAAAGCCTTCCCCTCACTTTCATGCACCATTCTTTGGGGCTGTTGTTTATGCTACCCAGTTCTTGCCTTATCTTCTTGCTTCTTGCCATTTTCCACTCACTCATTTCTCTTGAATTCTTTGGAGCAATTAGTTGCCCAGTTCACCATATTGGATGAATAGCTTTGGAGGACATTTTGGATCTCATGGATTAGTCTAGTGAATCATGAGGTGATATTGTTTCCTTCTCATCTTGTTGTTTTATATGCCAGCATTCCTTGGGAATTAGTTTGTTAAGATTATTCGTATACATTAGTGTTGATAGTTTATGTGTTGAATGGTTGGGTTTGGATCATGAGTTAGTTCAGATTTTTATACTAACCACAATGCTATGCTTTATATAGATCTACTTGTTGTTTGGGTTACAGGTTGTCTCACGAGGTTGTGGAGTGGATGAGTCTTTTAGAAGCGGTTTACAACCACTTCCTGCGCACTCCAGAAGCTATTCTTTTATATCTGATATCTTGCTATCATTCTTAGTCATTTGCACGGCGGTATTCTAACTCTGTAGATAGGTCAAAGGAATTTCCATTTTATATCATAATACCTTGCTAGAAATTTCTGTGCAGAAAGCTAATATTGGTGTTCTTCGCGTTTAAACGGCGCTTTTTTCTGAGGCGGCATATTCTAAGGGTACAAGCTGCATATAACACCTAGGAGGCTTCCAATCAACCTCTTCTTGGTTTGGGTGGCATTTCTCCTCTCTTCTCCTCATTTTCTTGCAAATTTAGAGGTTTGCTTCGCTTCAGTTTGAACTCATGAAGTAACCTAGTTTGGTTAGCTATTATTTTGTCAATGTAGCATGATTAGCTTATCTCTCATTCCTTTATTTGTTTAATAAATCAATCTAATAATGCTTGTTAGCATTATCAAGATAGTTCTTGCACAGGTGGAGGCCGGTGACTTGTCCTTACGTTCGCTATTCAAAGAAGCGCCTCTGTTTTCATCGGTATTTGGACTCAGTACCTTTTACGTCTTGAGTTTATCTTGGCATTGGTAACTTCATAGGCACCTTGAGTCATCCCCAATATTCGTATCCAGCTGAAAACAAACTTTGTGGTGATTGTCTTGCTTTATTATTGATATATCTTAGATAGATCTTCACTTTCAAGCTTAGTTTCTTTTCAAATATTATCGCTTATGCTCTTGTATCTCTTTGCTTATGTTTAGATAGCTTCATTGTGCTTACTTTTTTTAGGTCTATTATCTCTTGAAGTGTTTGACCTATTTAGATTTGCATATGGAAAGTTAATGCTCTTGCACTTGCTAAGTTCATTGGTCTAAGAAACTTTTTCATTTGTAACATGGCATAAATTCCCAAGGTATTGGTTTAGTTTCATAACACATTTTGTATCACACACAAAACAATACTCTAAAGGGGTTTAAAACCACTGACCTGGTACATCATAAGCTCGACCTGAGCATTTGAGGCCCCTTCTGGCCTCAAGCCTTTGCTGTTGAAGCCTCGGCCGACCTCCTTTAGACTCCCGCGGCCTCACCTTTTTGCTCACGGCTTCCTTTGGTTTTCACACTCACGGCCTAGGTTGCCTTATGGCTGCACATAACACATTAGATTAGTAACTCGTATATGCTTATGGTTTAATTTTTCACACACTTTGGATGCATATGGTAATGTTGTTTATGTTTTGATTTGATAACTTAACACTTGTGCTAATAATCTAGATCTTTCAACTCATTAAGCTCACACACATCTTAAACACATTGCAAGTGTTTTTATGTCACCTCACACACTTATGATCTAAACATTTAGGCTCTCTTAAATCTTTCATTTATCTTACATTTGCTTATGGTTTAAATTTTATAAGTGCTCTTAAAGTTTGATCTCTCACTTATATTGCTAGCATCTCACATATTGGTTAATGGTTTTGTCTTTCATTATCTTATAAGTAACCTTCTTGTGATGTTAGTTTACATGGTTTAAACACATATTATCTTATATTGCTTATGGTTTAGATGTAGATGGTTTAATACTCTTAGTTTCATTTATCTTCTAAGAGTATTAAACCATTCACATGTCTTTAATCATCTTACATGCTTTAGGTTTAAACTGTTGAAGCGCTTAAAGTTTCATCTTTCATTTCTTTTCAAGTATCATTACGTAGCACTTTGGTTCATGGTTATATAATTGATATATCTTACATGTGATGAACACATTGATGGTTTAAACACTCATTACAATATTGATCTATCTTTACATGTATATGGTGGTGTAATCTTTCATTTACAAGCATTAGTTTTTGAACACTTTTGCTCACAGCCATACGATAAATCACTGGTAAAATTAAATGAAACTCACCATTGACCCAACACACCTTAAAGACCCACCAGGGGTCCCTAAAACAACATTTTTGGGGTCTTTGACAACTATTTCTACAATCTAAAACGGGTAAGAGGGGCCAGATCTTTGGGGAAGTGGCGGGGGACCGTCCGATGATTTCGTTGGGGAGATCCCTCTCGAACTACCTCTTATTTGGTGAGTGGTGGGCCCAACCCGGAAGCTAAGTGGGGGTTCAAAGCCGATTATTTTGAGCACCGGGCAGTTATTGGTGGAATTAGAAGTTAAGGCACACATGTAGTTAGGGGGTTGGGAATCTAAAATACTTAAGAAAGGACACTAGTTTACCTTAGATCACATTGTGTATGTTTGGGAGTAGATGTATTGATAGTATACATATTGTGATAATCTCATTGCTATATCATTTTACTTTGCAACTATTTGTCATGTTGATGTGATTGTTTGATTATCATTTATTATATATAAAATTGAGTTAATCTTTGTTGTGGTGTGGGATACTCAGGCAAAGTGATTGAGTATCCCCTTGGGGAGGCATCACTTGTTTTGATCATGAGTGTTTGAGTGGTTAGATGCTAGTGAAAGGTCAAGTGGAGTAAGTGCCACTTGGGGCATGCTGGCCCTAGGGTGTGAATTCTTTTATCTCTTGTATATCTTGTATCTATTGTACATCTTTGTATATCTTATAAACTTGTATTATAATCTTGTAAGTAATCCTAATCTTGGGGGTTTGGGTAGTTTGATTTGATTAAATTATAAAGTTTCTTGTAACGAACCACCTTACACATAGTTGACCCCTTTAACCTTAGGCACTAGTCCTTGATTGACTTAGGAAAGTGACTTTTGCATTTAGACTTAGACGACGCGTGCATTGTTGCTTGTCATATTAGGCTAGTTTTTCCCTTGGCCTATAATCAATTGAAACTAACTCCTAAAACATTGTAACTAAAATTAGCAGTAACTAGGGACTACCCCCTTGGCTTCCCTAGGAGTAAGCCTAGAGGAAGAAGCTTCCAGTCAAGGTAACCCCGGTGGGGTGGGGCTTAGACATTGTGTCTCAGAGGACAAACTAAGTGGACCGAGACTTAGTCACGTCACACAGAGGTGTGCATAAGGGCGACAACAAGCCGAACAAAAATACAAAACCCCAAGCAAACTCAAGCTTCAGAAACCAAAGTTGTGGGGTTTTAGAGAGGTTACTTAATTTGTAGCCTTGTCCTTATAATTCTCAAGGTGTGCTGCTTTATCATCGCATGGGATGCTCCCTCATGTGATCATGTCAGCCTTCAAGGGTCACATACCAACAACTACGATCAAGGACGAGGTTGCCCCGAGCATATCAGGTGCCTCCCCCAAGGTACAAAACCAAGGATCAACCCATGCCTTAGACATGGGTACCACAGGAGGTGCGATCCGGGGCCCTAAGCATATCTAGGACTCTTGCTTGGTCCCAGTTAAGAACCCAGTCATGCAGGGAGCCTCTCAAGGTCTTTCTTGCTTGGTCCTAGACCAAGACGATTATCTCTTGGGGGCCTCAGGGTCTTTATTGCTGGTGGACAAGAACCGCCGGGACCTCTGCAGGCCCTTTCAAGGTCTTTGTTGCTTAGTCTGTTGTGGCCCTTATGCACACTTGCAAGTGACTAGGTGAAACCGCCGGTGTGCCCTCGAGGGAACCTGATAATGCAAGTCCACTGCCCCACCTTTGTCACCTTAGCCCGGGAACTTCTTAGATCTGAGAGCTTACTCTAGGGAAGCCAAAGGGGGTGGTCCACAATGTTACTAAGTTAATTTTAATTCACAGTTCTAGAGGAGTTAGTTTGAATTTGTTATGAGCTAAGGGGAAGGCAGCCCTAAGATGTTCAAGCGGCAATGCAAGTGCAAGCCTACTTTTAAATGTTAGGCAGCCCTTTTCTAGGTCAACTAAAGACTAGTGCCTAAATGTTGGGCTATGGGAGGGTCCGAGTATGTGCAAGGGTGGTTAGATTTGCAGTAAGTGTATTATAATTAAATCAAATTACCCAAACCACAATCTCAATTGCCTAGGGGTAATACAAGTTTACAACAAAAAGAAGGACATGCAAAAGATATACCAAGGATATAAAGAGAGGATATAAATTCACGCCTGAGATGGCACATACCAATGCCTGCTACTTGGGCTGCCTTCACTGGCATCTACCACTCAAGCACTTAAGGATAGATAAGTGATGCCTCCCCAAATAGGATACTCAACTCCTTATTGAATCACACCACAAAATGTCATCGATCAACAAGATGTTAGGTGAAAGCATAGAGCCAGTATATCATATCAACATGAAATATAAAGACAAGTAGTTGCAAGATAAGAGATATAACAATTTAGATGATCCCACCAATAATAGCACAGCCTATCAATGCATCACTTCCCAAACATGTACAAGTGTGATCTATGCAGCTAGTGTTCTTATTAAGCGTTTTAGATCCCACCCCTTGTATTGTGTGTCTCAACTCCCTCGATACGCCAAATAAGCTAGGTGCTTTCCAGTCTTTGGGCTTTTTACCCCTGACCAGCTTCCAAGATTAGGCCGGGTACTTCCTTTTGACTAGGGTAGTGGAGAGGGATCCCCCGGAATCACTTGGAGACCCGGTCCCATACACTTCCCAAAAATTTGTCCCTCTGTAGTTTAGATGTGCAAAAGCTTGAGTTGTTTGGAACTCCTAATTTCTAAGTATTGTTATGTTCCTCGGGTGGATCTTAGGTTGGTTGGGTTCGTTTTAAAGGTAAGTTTTAAGCACTTTGTTTTATCTTCTTTAGCGAAAGGTAATGAGTGAAAATGTTTTAAAAAGAGTGCTTGCAATATAGAAAATTACACCACCATTCGTAAAAGATCTAGCAATAAACGTATGTCAATGTTCAAAGCATCAATATACCATCACATGTAAGATAGCTTCAAAGAAAGGAGTAACAACCATGTACTCATGAATACAAAAGCATGTGATGGTAAAGTAAAAGATATAGCTTGAAAACACTTAAATGATTTAACAATGAACCATGTGAATTGGATGATGTCAATAATGACCTTGAAATGTGATTTAAACCATAAGATAAAGCATGAACATGTAAGTTTTAAAACGATGAAGAGATTATAACCATAAGCATGAAAAGTTATGCCATTAGCACATTAAACATGAAAACCATATGTACGAATAATATAGCTATGAGCAACAGTTAGCCAAGTTTGAACTGATAGTGAGCATCATCCGATGATAGTTATTGTGTTTGATGTGAGAAATATACCATGAGCATGCACATTTACTTAACCACAGATTTAAAAGTGTAATATGCTATTAAAACAAGCAAGACTGTGAGCTAAGGTGTGTATAGTTGAGTGTTTATGACAGTGAGACAATAGACAGTTTTAGAGCATTAAGAACAACAACCTTTTAAACAAATATCCAAAGCACCTAAGATCTTAAGCATTTACCCTTTAAGATCAATTTTAGTGTGTTAGGGGTATGTATTTATGAGAGCAGAAATGTTTCAACAGTTAAGACATTAGAATGTAAGCTCCAACTTTTAAATCAATATGCATGCACTTAAACCTTACAGCAGAAAAGACCTTGACAGCAGATTAGTTGTATGAATGCAAAGGTTTAGTGTGTATGCAGTATGTTTTTATGGTAACAGAGAATTGAAACAGTTATGGTAATAAGGTCATACACAGCAGCAAATTAAACCACTTCAGATGCACTTAAAACACAAGCCATGAATGATGTAGACGCAAGTGCTTAGGTGTGCGAATAGAGAGTGTTTATGTAGCCAAATGAATGTTGAACAGTTAATACGAAAAAAGCATAAACACTAGTTTATCCAACCATGCCACCACACACAGTCAAGATGCAAATACAAATCTTTTTAAAACATGGTACGTAGCCAAATTATATGTTTAAGGCAGCAAATAGATGATAGACAACTGGAGCGTTAAGACTAGGAACAGCAGATCATCAAACCAACTTCGTGTGCACTCAAGAAGTAAGTATTGAAAAGTTTAAAGAGCAGTTTGAATGCGAGATTTAAAGATGTTTCTGAGAGTAACAATTTACTAAACCATTACAGCATTAGACCATTGAGCAGCAGTATGTCTAGGGCATCTAACTAGCATCATAGAAGTTACTTATCAGATAAGAGGAGATTTTAAAAAAAGTGTAACCAATATGTGTGTAATGCTAACAGTTAGATATTAAATTTAACTCTTAAGCAGTTGAAAGATTTATATCATAAACACATGCATTAAGTTATTGAATCAAAGCTAGACCACTTACTAGGTAATCAAAACATAAGAGCAAAGGGCAGGCACGAATAGACAAGTGTCTAGCTAACCATGTTTTTGCTGTGTGTGCAGCAGTGAAGGGTCTCAAAACCGTGAGGTAAAGGCTGCCCACCATTGTGACAACAAAAGGATTTAGCAGAAATTTGAGCAAGGAGAACTCAGCTTATTGTGACAAAGAGAGAGGAAGAGAGGAAGTGAGCTTAAAGAGGAGAATTATCTGAGCTAGGATAGGCCTCAAAACAGATCTAAGACAACAGTCCCACAATCATACTTTAGTGTGCTAAGTTGAAAGGTAAGACTTAGAGAAATATACTTAGCAAAACAAGAACCATCAAATCATTTACTTTTAGGATAGGTTAGGCAGTTTGAGAAAACTAAATCTATGACATGCAATGACATTAACCCATCTTAAACATCATGAAGAGTAAGAGCATATGATATGCAATGAAAGAATGAAACAATGAGCTAATCTATGGGTTAGTATTTACAAGAGAATGTAGATCTAGGTTAGATACTTCTAGGGTTTAGAAAAATGCTTACAAACTTGGGAAAATTGAGAAAGGGAAGGGAGAGAGGAGATACTAGTCACCCAAGTCAAGGAGATACTTGGGAAGCCTCCTATATGTCCTATGCAACTTGACCTTCTTGAATGTGACCTTACTACAAGATGTGACCAACTAAGGCACTAGCATTATCTTTGCATGAACACCGATGTTATCTTCAGAAATTCTCTGTGCAAACACAGAAAATTTCCAGTATTATGAAGATAAATGTTTTGATCACAAGACTAAGATAGCTACAAAAAAGCGAAAGAAGATGAGATGATGAGAATATTAGATGACAAGATAAGCTAGAAGTTTATGAAGGAAGTGGTTGTAATCTGCTCAGAGTCTCCTCCTCCACCAGCTTTGTGAGACAATCGCACTTCAAACAAAATAGTCCTATGGCAGTTGATAGTGTTGAGTTAGTCATGAAAATCTGAACTAATTCAGGATCTAAACCTAACCAATCAAGTACATAAATCAGCATCACTAATGTTTATATGATTTACCATAACAAACTAATTTGCTAGAGATTGCATATAATGAGACAATACCAGAATGAAGAACAACATCCTCATGTGATCCAAATCCTTGACTAATCTAAAGAGATCAAGATATACCAGAAAGCTTTCTTTATTCATCCAATAATGTGAGGAGATTGGGCAACTAGTTGCTCCAAACCCTCAAGAGAAGATGAATGGATGTAGTGTGGCAAAAGGCAAGAAGATGGCAAAGGAATTTGGAGTAGCATAGGTAGCTCAAGAATGGTGAAGAAGAAAGAATGAGGGAGGGTTCCTTTTATACCTCTAAGAGCCAAAGGAAGTGGCTTGGATCAATGCAAAGTGTTAGATTGAGAGAGGGTGCAGGCAAATCTCAAGAAGGGGAACACCATCTAGGGTTTGAAAACTAGATCTATGGTGATCTATTAGAAGGTGGTAGGATCAGTAAAGGGTGTAGAGAGGCCTTGGGATTGATGCGAGGGAAGGTGAGAAAGGTCAAATAATTTTTAAAAATCATTTGTGGAGTTCTAGAAGAGGGGGCGTAACTCCTCTTGGAGGGGCCCAAAAAGTGTGAAAATGAATGAATGGAGGGATGTGAGAAAAATTGATTGGGACCATTCTAGGAATTAAGTGGGGGTCAAGGGAGTCATAACTTATGAGGGGCCCCAAATAAGTCACAACAACCTCCACTGATGAAAAACGTCGCTTTCCCTAGGAGGGTGTGAAAGGTGAATGTAGAAGGTGGGTAAGAGGTTAGAAAAGGTTTAGAGTTAGGTTTTTGGTAGGGGTTAGGTCTAGAGTGAGTATAGGAAGGTGTACCACACATGTGAGTGCCTTGTTTGGTGATTTATGATTAAAATTAAATAATTAGAAAGTGTGGGTCAATTTCCCCCTAGGGCAGGAAAATGGTTAAAAATTCTAATTAATATGTTGAATTAAGTTAGGAAAAGTTTGGGAAGGGGTTGGGTAGGTTAGGAGGGTCTCTTCTTGCCACTTTCCACCTTTACATCACTTTCATTAACTCAAAATTACAATAGTTTTGTGATTTTTAATAAAATCTTATACTTGATTAAAATTGTTGTTTTGCCCTAATGACTCTAAGTGGACTTTTGTTACTTAAAAATAGTCCATTTGGTGAAACAGCGATGGGTGTAGGAGTGCTATTCCATTCATTTTGAGCACAAATACCCCTATCTTTCTCCCAAAGTGAAGTTTTACAGTAAGCTCAAAATAAATAATTAATTAAATTAATTAAGGTTTGATGAGTAAAAACAACAGGCTGACGAATTAGCGAGCTTAGGACAGCACCTAGCATGGTCATTTACAATAATCCTACAAGGTTACTTAATGAATGAGATCATCAGAGCGACTTCCACCACTTTGGAGGCTGACACGGGAGGAAAAACTCAGGAAATTAACGACTAGTTAGGCCACATTAAACTCCTGAGAATAAAAAACCCTCTATGAAAGGAACTCCCCCGATGTACCATTAGTGCACTGACCTGACTATGATCCATGCGGACATTATTACATTATTAACCCTCATGGGGGGTGAATCAGATACAAAATTTAAGTCTTTGGTGTTTTAAAAACGCAGTAGAACCCTCTTGTCTTGACATAGATAATCTTCATTATATATGAGTTGACCTCGTGCTAAACAGGCGGTCAACAGGGTGAGTTGACCTCCGTGCTAAACGAGCGGTCAACAGGTCCCAGACCAAGAACCTCAGTCATCTACTGGGGGCCCTCACAAGGGTCTTTTGCTGCTTGGTCCCAGACCAAGAACCCCAGTCATCTACTGGGGGCCCTCACAAGGGTCTTTTGCTGCTTGGTCCCAGACCAAGAACCCCAGGTGAGTACTGGGGGCCCTAGTCCACAACTAGGGTCTTAAGTCATCCTCCAGGGAGAATGGCTCTTGCAGCTGCATTAAATTCAACAATTCCCAAGTACTTTGCTTTCAAGTTGGGCACATTTACTTTAAGTCTGTCTTTCTCTAAGGTTGTGCACCATCTTTATTTGGGCATTCTACTTTCAAAGTTGCGCATTATCTCTATTGGGTGATTTACTTTCAAGTCCTCCTGCTTCATAAGTTGCGCACTAGCTTCAATGGAAGATCATTTCCAAGTTACTTTCAAGTTACATCTTTCATGTTTGGATATCTCATGTTCATTGTATATTGGGTCTAATTGTTCTTTAGTTTTGTTACATAGTTGTGCTATTATCTAATGTGTTAGTTCCATTGTATACTTGTTCCTAGCATATTTCATCTTGTAGTTATCCCAAGTGTAAAGTTATATTCTTATTTCTTTGTAATTAGATCATTTAATTGTTATTTGTATTTCTATTGTATAAACTTAATTGACCCCCTTTACCCAATCTTTAAGCATTGGTCTTAGTTGTGCTTGTAGGGAAAGGTCTGCTTTTCATTGAAGCTTTGCATCTGCATTGTTGCTTGTCATATAGGTTAGTCTCCCCCTAACTTAATAAACTAAAATTAACTCCTAGATCACATTAATCTACTTACATAGTAAGTAGGGTCTACCCCCCTTGGCTTCCCTAGGAGTGAGCCTAGACGGAAGAAGTCCAAATCGAGGTGACAATGGGTTTGGACTTAGGGATTGTGCCTCCAAGGATACACCAAGTGGGTTGGAGACTTCTCCACGCTTGTAGGTGTGTATAAGGACGGCAACAGGTTTAACCTCTAAGAACACATGATCCCCCACTAAAAATTCTCTCTAGATCCTGTGAGTATTTGCATAATTCTTTTGGTGGTCTTGGGCCACTTTTATGTGTGCATGTTATCACACAATCTTACACCCAAGTGCAAAGCCCTCACAGGGTACAAAGATGAGTGTAACACGGAAGTGTTGCCACTGTCACCTAGACAACAACTTCCCTCTTTTTAGTGAAGGACAAGTCCAACACAAGGGAGGCTTCCCTAGTAGCACCTAGAGTTCCTAAGGCAAGACAATTCAAATCTAAGGTCACCTATGTTACTACCCAAATTACCACCAACTTATTATGATATGTGAGTTGTGAATTAAGTTGGTTACTAAAGGTAAATTCCAGATTTAGGTTATTGACTTTTTAGGGTTATTTTAGAGGGTTAATTAAGTGATTATCCAATGAAATTCAATCCCAAAACAATCCAGATCTGAAAAATACCAAAGGCTGTTATAAAACTTGCTTGAAAGATGAGAAAATTGAAGCAAATAGACAAGTAATAACAGCAGTATGTTTCAGCATGTAAACAGATTTAAAATGAATGATTTCTAGGGCTAAAACCATAAGTAAACCTAGAATTAATGCAACTTGCTAAGTCTGAAATTTAAGGGGATATAACAACCAATAAAACCAAGTCGTTTCACTCTAGAAATGCAGAAATATAAACCAGCAAGGCAAACTTTACAAGTTAGATGATTTATCAAGTCAAACACATGCAAAATAGCCAAGACGTCTAGGGTTCCTATGGCTGGAATTTTTATGCAAGCTGCAAAAACTTAGATTTACCCTAAAACAAAAAGTAAAATTTTTTTATTTTTGAATTTATGATTTACTAGACAAAAATAGACTAGTGCCTACTTGATTTTTTGGGCATATGGGGTCAACTACGGCTCCTCTTGAGAAAATGTAAGTGAGCCTAGGGTGATAATTAGGGTTGTCCACTACAAACCCTAGCAAATCCTCCTAATTCTTTACAAGCTTCAAGATGATTCAAGGGGAAGATCCTGCACTAGAAATCTTCCAATGGCTTTGAGAAGGGATGTATCAAGAAGAGAGAAAGAGGGAGCACCACCAACACCGGAGAAGTAACACCACATTTGCATCAATTCAAAATAAAATACCACAACGATTCAAAGAGACCACTTACTCATCAAATTGATTCATCAAAACCATTGATCCAAGAACATCCATCAATTTGCAAAGCATCCACAAGACATATTCCAAGAGAGCGCTCTAGCTAGTTGTCCATAGCATAATCCAGAAAGTACACTTGAGTACCATTAACCTATCACTGGTCATTAATGGACAATAATATAATTTCTTTCTTTCTTTCTCGTAGGATATTTAGATACTGGAAGTTATGATTCCCAGTCAGATCTCACAAGTTCTAATGGGGAAATTATGTTTCTTGCGACAAGTTTTTTTGTAAAGTTGGAGATAAAACAACCCGCCTGGACTATTCAGCTACTATTGTTCAACCACACACTTCCCTAGTAGATGGTTCAGAACTACACCAACAATTTATCTTGTTATAATTCGAAATGAACTTCAAAGTTCATCTTGATTGATTCTGCATTGACGGTTCATAGATACCCTAGCAATTATTCAACATTGGTCATTAGTGAATACATTGGTGGTGGATTTGGCCTCGACAGTTCGTGAGTGCTAAAGCCAAACTTAGCACATGATGGCAGATTTTCATTACTCAAAGTTAAAGATTGGACAGGTTTCTAGCAAGTGATATTCAGGGCAATTATCTTCAGAATGCAATGTAGACTCATACTAGTACAAAGATTGATAGATTTCTTCAGTTCAACATGTTTCCCATGCTTGCATATGGCATTCAGTTCTTGGCACATGAATGGGCAGGTGAGAGCTTCGAAAGAGTAATTTCAAATTTCCAAGACATCTCTGGAATTTTCTACTTTTAGAAAGCTCATATATTTGGACTCTAATCATATTTTTTGATACCTTTTATGGAGATGTGCATAGGCTTAAGTTTTGATGGAAATAGGAGAAAGTCAAAAATTCTGTCAAAATTAGGGTTTATGCACTAAAAAATACTCACATTTTTAGATACCTATGGAGGATAGCATGTAAGCCCAATTGGTTGATGATCCAAGGCCATGAAAAATTAGGTCAAAAGTAGGGTTTCTACATTTCAGGATTTGGTCATACTTTTGGATACCCTTTATGGAGTGTTGCACCTCATATTGTATGAGGTTCCACATTGTGATTTGCGTCACATTGATGGAGTTTGTTGCTGGTCCCTTGGAGCTGTTTGGATGGATTGGGGTACACATTCTCTTCTTTGCTTGGAAATGTTACTTCTTGGTTGAGTAGGTATTTGGGTTGGAGAGGAATCACTTGTTTGTGGTGGATGGTCACGGTCGATGGTTTTCTCATGGTTGTCGATGCTACTTTAATGCTTGACGGATCACTCTCTCGACATATGGAAGCTTGTTATTTCATGTGTTATCTTCTTCTTGGAGCATCCTAGTGACTATGTATGATGGTGCTATATTGTTGATATGTCACTAGGAGGGGGTGTTCTACATGGTCCTCTTGTGTTGGAAGTGTGATGGGGGGCATGCTTGATGATTGGATGGGGTTAGCACTTTCTTATGCCCCCTCCTATGATGTTGAGGTGGCAAGGTGATGCAAGTTGCCTTGGTGTGATTCTCCTAGGTGATTAGCATTGTGGTATTAGACATCACCTAGGGGGAATGTGTTTGATGATGTCAGTACCCTTGTTGATGTACTTTTTCCTGAGTATG
>SNQJ01S0070234.1:12842-34053 GCA_010110895.2 Picea sitchensis | reverse complement strand
TTCCAGTCCGGTCTGGTTTCGCATTTTTTGGGGTCGACTGGTCTGGTCTGGTTTCTGGTTCTGAGAACATTGGTTTGGATTGGGGGCATCCTGACTAATATTACCAGACCCTTCTGTGTATGAGTTGACTCTTTGAGGAAGCTGGGCTGGATCAACTCCGATGAGTCTGATTTGGCCTCAAGTCATACTCATGTTTGATTTGCTTGCATGATCCTAACTCAGAAGCAAAATATGAGTCAGATGCACTCATTAAGTCTGATTGGCGTAGTCTCGTCAGTCAATTTTGGTTGTCTGTCTATAGAAGACACAAAAAACACATTTTACTTGGTTTTCTGATCCATTTTCATAACAAACCATTGGTAGACGTGTCAACTGTCTATAGTTCATGGCATTTTCAACCACTGGTAGATGTGTCAACTGTCTATAGTTCATGGCGTTTTCTATTATGCAGTATCATCTTTGTTCTTCGATATGAGTTAGTAACTTAGTATTGAAACTTTGAGTTATATGGGCATTGTAAAGTTTCAATTAATGAAAAATATCTTCTTGTTCTGAATATTATTATTTTTTTTTAAATTCCTATGTCAACTCTTGAGTTTTTCCATTGTCTGAGTCTAAGCTGTGGGGGAGCACCCCCCTGGCCCTGCTCCTGCTCCTGAAGCGCACTCCCTAGGGAAAGAAAACACTCCCTGCCTTAAAACGCTCCCAAAAAATGCTCCCTGCCTTGAAAAGACTCCCAAAAAAACGCTCCCTGCGTTAAAGTCTCATAACCATGCTTGGAAGCAGAACTTTTGGGTGAATATGATAGTGATCATATTCCTGGAGGAGACATGCCACCCCCATCCACTAGCAGTGTTCCAAATGCATCAATTTTACCTTTATCTTTACATCGTCCATTGTCACATGGGGGCCATTCAGCGGTTGGTCGTGTTTCACGAACACTTCCATCTACTCCATCACGGGAGAAGAAACTGAAGTTTCTTGTGGCAAGAGGAAAACTTAGAGCATAGTACTTAGTACTTGCTACTATATACTAGATCTCTTTTTCTATTTCCTGTTTCGAAGTAGTCCCTAGAACTTGGTGCTTTGTCTTAACTCTTTATTATGTCTCTTTTGTAAACAATGAAGTTATGAACATTGTATGACAGTTTACCTTTGAAGTTTGAAATTTGAACTATTGATTGAATCTTACAACACTTTGGTAATGAATATGATGCTCAAGAGTCTATTTCATTTTGTGGTTGATGTTGTTTGTTAGTATGTTACAATCTATTGATGACAAATGTTTATGATCCATGTTATATGTGTACTAAATGGTTGATGCTTTAATGATCATCACTAATCAATTAGTTAAATGATCTTGTACCTATGTTTTCATGTTTTTTGCAATTGATTCGATATTCTGCATGTTTTTTTATGTATATGCATCAATATATATATATTTCTTATGTATTATATAAAATTGCCGCTCCCGCTCCCGAATATTTTTGAAAATTGCCGCTCCCGCTTCCGCTCCTCGCTCCCAACAGCCTTGGGACGCTGAGTTAACATTTACTCTTAGGCCTCACTGAGTCAAGTTTGGTAAATTTGGTCCAGACATCTCCATAACCATCCAGGGACATCTACTAGACCTCATTTAAGGCAGGAAATGTCATGGGTAAGCCCCCCTCGTCCTTGTGAGCAGCCCCTTCCAATTGGGGACTTTGCCTGGTAGTCTCCAAGTCCATGGAGATAGGAAATGTAGGGGATGACTCATCGAGGGACTGGGATGGGTTCTGTTGCAACATTGCTGCTATCATATGTATTGCTGAATATTACTCTATTACTGTTGTTATTGCTGAATTTACTGCTGTTCGTGCAGAATTTCCAACTGTTATTGCTGATTTTTCATGTTGTTTACTACTCTTCCTGCCCTAGCAGTTTCAGATTATTTTCCAAGTTCCAGGTTACTATGGTCTCTTTCAGTTTTAATATCCAGATTTCAAATTAGGCTCGGAACTTGTGACCAGTAGATTGAGTGATGATATGGCGAGTTGATATATTGTCTCCTACAGTCCTACTCAAGTTCTATCTTAGGTGGGATTTTTTTTGTATGGTTATTATTTCTGCTACATTCCTTGTTTTTACACTGAATCTCTCTGGGTTGGTGAGGGTGATTTGTTAATTTCTCCCCTTCTTTCCAGCCAGAGTCACTCTCTCTCTCTCTCTCTCTCTCTCTCTCTCTCTTTCTGTCTATTTATCCATCAAGCAAAGGAGGGTAAGCAAAAGTTGGTTGGAAGAGTTTGCACGACATACTTATATATGGAGTACTGAAGGCCCAAGAAGATCATATCAAGAACCTCATTTCTCTAATTTATTCTGGCAAGTGTTCTTTAGGTTTGGTGTCCTAACCATCAACACTCCACAAAATCTCTCCGTAAGATTTTTTATGTCAAGTTTCTGGAGAAATTGTGATAAACTGTCAATGATAAAGTGTTCTACAAGTGCAACCATTGTTTCTTGTGACATTCATTACAACACGCTTGCTTACAATCTTCTTGATCTCAAAGATCTGCCCACAACCACGAGATTCAGTTTTGTGCTTTGACTAAGATCTCATTCTGACAAATCTAGATATTGGCTTTGAATTTGTTTCTCAATTCTAAGTGAAAGAAATGTGAAGATAGAAGACACACATAACCAAATGAACACTGGGCTGTAAAATCCACAGCTGCTCTTCTGAACAGAGGAATTATTGATCGATACAACTGAAATTTAGGGTGGATAAATGCAGGAGTTACTCAAATTGGAACAGTTAATGTGGTAGTTATGCAAATTTCTGTTTTGTATTCCAGATTTAAAGTTTGATATGTTCTAGCACCTCATTTAATTGTGTGCATTGCCTTTTTGGCCATATTTGGATGTGAGGGTTTTGGTTTTATTGTTAAATGGACATATATTCAGCTGTCAGAAATACTTGTTTAAGTTTTTATTAAACGAGGAATTCTATCATGTAGTTTCTACATTGATTATCAATAAAATGTGTCTAAGACAAAAGAATGATCATTTGATTGCTGTGCAACAGTAATGCAAGTGATGCTCTAGATAAACTGCGGTTTTTGAGTGTGACTGACCCGAGTGTACTTGGAGATGGTGGTGACTTGGAGATCCGCATAAAACCAGATAAGGATAATGGGACTATTACCATATTGTAAGTTGTGTATGCTGTGCTTTTCAAATAAAGTTCTCCTTTGTCCTTGTAACTGATGAGTTACAAGAGTTAGCCCTTTTTTTGGTCCACAGGGATACTGGTATTGGTATGACCAAAGAAGAATTAATTGACTGCCTTGGGACTATAGCTCAGAGTGGAACTTCCAAGTTTTTAAAGGCTTTGAAGGTTGGACTGTCTTAGTATTTTTGTCATTAAATGAGTTGGTCTGGCTTTCAAACAGTAGTTTATGCTCGACATTCTTGTTTTACAGAGTTATACTTCTTGTTTGCAGGAAAATCAGTCTGGTCCTGACAACAATTTGATTGGTCAATTTGGTGTAGGCTTCTATTCTGCTTTTCTTGTTGCCGACAAGGTATCTATTTATATTTCCTGGATAAGTTTTCAAGGGTTAATGGCTGATAAGGCTACCACTATGTTTAATTGTTCTTTTTGGTTAAAGACTAGCTACAAAGACCTGAAGAAGTGATAGCAACATTTCCAAGAAATATTGTTTGCAAATGCTTGAGTTTCTTTTGGTCACTATAAGTGATAATGATCCTTGATGTGTCCCAGGTGGTTGTCTCAACAAAAAGCCCAAAGTCTGATAAGCAGTATGTGTGGGAAGGAGAAGCTGATACTAGCTCCTATATAATACGGGAGGAGACAGATCCAGAAAATCTCATTCTTAGAGGGACTAAAATAACCCTTCACCTAAAGGTATAAGGCATTTCTTTTTCACGGCATTGTTAAATTTCATTTATACTTATCATATATGTGATATTCCATCTGTTGTCCTTCCATGCAGCCTGATGACAAGTTTGACTATGCTGATCCGGAAAGGGTTCATAACCTGGTTAAGAATTATTCACAGTTCGTCTCTTTCCCAATATACACATGGCAGGAGAAGTCCCAAACCAAGGAGGTGAGCAGGATAGGTCTTGATGTACTCCCTTCTGTCTGTCTGTTTATAAAAGTGAAGAATTAATGTTCTTGCTGGTTAATCATATGTGAAACAAAATTTAGTAGTGTGTCAAAGCTAGCTGTAAGCCTGATTTCTCTTCTGAAAGAAATTGGAATCTTTTGAAGGTTGAGGATGACACTGCTGAAGTAAAAGAAGGGGAGAAGAAGAAAACTAAGACTGTGACAGAAAAGTATTGGGACTGGGAATTGGCAAATGAAACAAAGCCTATCTGGGTAAGATATCTGTATGTTATGTGTGCCAAAGGATGTTTTAGGTTGTATTGGGTGCCATCTTATTCTGAACGAGCATTTCATCTTTTTTTCTGGCTAATTGTGAACTCAAAATTCTATTTTTTGGTCTTATTTTAATTTTGCACATCTGAAGTTAATATCCTTTCAACATAGCAGAAGCATGGCCCATGTTAATCCCTATTCTCTCCTCCAGTGCTTAGTCTTATGTCTTTCTAACTTTTGTGTTCTAGATGCGTAATCCAAAAGAAGTTGCATCAGAAGAGTACAATGAGTTTTACAAGAAGGCATTTAATGAATTTCTGGATCCTTTGACATACACTCACTTCACAACTGAGGTATGGCCTTTTGGACAGATCTACAGAGATATTTTAATTTGGAAAATATCCTCTTTTGGTTCATGTAAACAGTGTATGAAAGATTATTACAACAAATTGCCCCATACTGTCTGAATGCAGGGTGAAGTAGAGTTCAGAAGTGTCCTTTACATCCCTGGTATGGCTCCTCTCAGCACTGAGGATATAATGCATCCAAAGACTAAGAACATTCGCTTATATGTCAAGCGTGTTTTTATTTCTGATGACTTCGATGGTGAATTGGTAAGTCATATTGATTTTCTTTTTGCAACTGTTTTACTCCTGTAACGTTTCCTCTAAAAATTATAGGCTCATTTGAGGGTATCTGGCTTATTTGTTGAACAAAATATGTTCTACCTGTATGTAGTTTCCACGCTATCTGAGCTTTGTTAAAGGTGTTGTGGATTCAAATGATCTTCCTCTTAATGTCTCCAGGGAGATCCTTCAAGAAAGCCGCATTGTAAGTTCCTCATTTACAGCTCCCTTTTCGAATATGCCATTTTATGAAGTTCAATTATAAGATTTAATATGCAGATCAGTTGGTATTGTTTGAATGATATTGATCTGCAAGCATTTAATATGTGAGCTCATGGGGTCTTGGTTATAAAGTTCACCTATGTTGGAAATATTTGGGTTTCCAAATGTTTCTTGGGTTTGAAGATAAGATAAGATGATTCTATTAATGTCCAACAGAATTATGGATGGGGTCTTTATGTTTGCTTTAGTTGTAGAAGGTAAATGTTTTGTTCGGGAGTTAGGTAGGGATTTTACATCTCTGTTACATCAAGTCATATGCCATTTGATATTTCAATGAATCTAACTACAAGATATTGTGATTGTTTGGCTTTCAGTTTGTGATTATATTTGCCTTTGTTAAATGTTTTATGCAATGGCCTTTTGGTTGAACATTTGTCAGCTTCATTGAGTTTAGTTGCGCTTAAATCCTAGAGTGTGCATGTCAGGTTCGTATAATGAAGAAGCGTCTTGTACGGAAGACTTTTGATATGATTCAGGGCATTGTGCAAAGTGAAAATAAAGAGGTAAGTCCACAACCTATAGATTCAGAGGAAAGTTATTAACTGTGTCATGGTCCAAGAAATATTGTATGCTATCCTAATTTCCACCTAAAATGCAATGTTGTGAGGTGCTCATTAAACATTATCTATTTGAATGGGGGTATTTATCATAGATTAACAGAATCCAGTTAATACTTATGCCATAATTTGAGTAGTTTATAGACTCACCTTTATGCTACTGATTTTTTTTCCTCAGAAATGGAAAATACGTTTTCTGACGGTAGTGTTGATTGTTTCTTGTCAGCTTAATGGAATTGTAGTAATATTGCATTGTTCTGTCATATTCATTGACGTTGACTGACTGAATGTGTTCTGAAGCTTCTGTAAATGGAATTTGTATCATTATGAACTATTAATGCAGGATTACAAGAAATTCTGGGAGAACTTTGGAAAGTATATCAAATTGGGCTGTATTGAAGACTCAAATAACCATAAGCGGATTGCTCCTCTTTTGCGGTTCTTCTCATCCATGCATGATGAGGATATGATTAGCTTGGATGATTATATTGAAAACATGACTGAAAAACAAAATGGTATTTATTATATTGCTTCAGATAGCATTAAAAGTGCCAGAAGTGCGCCATTTCTGGAAAAACTTTTGCAGAAGGATATTGAGGTATGGTTTTTCTTTTCCACAAAAATGGCTGAGATTTAATGTACCTTAATAGTACATACAAACTGACAACTGTGCTGTACTGTGTTGCTTTACAGGTCCTCTATCTTGTAGACCCAATTGATGAGGTTGCTATTCAAAATCTTCAGACCTACAAAGACAAAAAATTTGTTGATATTAGTAAAGAAGACCTGGACCTAGGTAAGTAGTTTGTTTGTTGTATTGATGTACTTGCAACATAATGGTACACAATAAAGTTAGTCTGGGCAGCTATTTACACTGTCTGACTCATTGTGAGGAAGCATGCGAATGAATGTGGTTGAAAATCTTCCATAGATCAGAGCACCATCAGCTGCAGAAGAAAGTGACATGACCCTAAATGAAGCAAAATTTCTGTCAATTTCACTACAGGGATAGGTGTTAGGTTTTCTGACATCAGAGAGCTATATTTATTATTTTCACCCTCTGCTCTCAAGGGATCATTATTTTTGCTTGCAATTAGATTTATTATTTTCAGAAAACAGGCATGCTTGTCTGGATTGGATGCTTTGAGAACAGAATTACTGTCTTTTTTATTTTTTCACAGGAGAACAGGCATGCATTTCTGGATTGGATGTTTTAACTTTTGAGAACATAATTACAGTTATTTTAAATTTTAAATATTTTGTTGTTCTTGTTCACATTTAGTCATATGGTTAAGTCTTATGTTTTGTCTGATTGAGTACGTGTTATGAGAATCTTGAACTTCAAGAGATGTCTGGTTAAAAGTGAGTTTGGTTTATCTTCTCTTCCATGTGCGCGCATGCCCATATGTTGATGCATGCAACACGTGCTCACAGGTATCTTGATGTCTTCCTTGGGCACCACTCGCCCACTATTTCTTGCAGTAGAATTATTCCTACTTGCAGACTTAGGTTGCCTAAGACTCCTTCATAGTGTCCAGCACAGCATTCTTCATTGCTGAGACCTTGTTCCATGTCCTCAGCAACAAACCTGCATTGAATGGTCAGTACATAACCAAGACTCATACATACATGCAGAACCTCTCTCATATCAACAGACCTTGTTTTACACAACCTATCCCCAGCTATTCTCACCAACGCAGTCTTGCTCACACAAATACAAACACAGCTTCACTCAGGAATATTTGTTTCTTCTCTCTAATACACATACAACATCCTCATGCACATATATTGATCACTGATATTCTCCCTCGGACTTCTCAATGCACATTCAAGCATCTTTCCCTCAGTAGGAACATTCATAGGTATTACATGGAGAACTATACTAATGTTATGAATATGCATACAATTACAATATATATTCCGTTATGTTTCTTAGCACTCTCTTTTCCTCCGTGGAGTTTAACACCTCTATTATACTTCCTACACTCAATCCCTCCAGAGGCATTGCAATCTTTATTATTTTCCTCGCAATCTATTTCTAATTCTAGTCTCTATAAGTCTGGAGACCATGCCAGGCAGTGGTCCTCTGCTTTTGCAGTCTTTTTTGTCTTTTCAGCCATGTTGTCTGCAGAGTGCACTTCCTTTTATCTTTGTCTCCCTCGTTGCATCTGGTTCTTTGTGTAATTGCTGAAATGACTCATGGCAGTTCGCCTTTTTACCTCTATAACTGCTTCACGCACAGTTACGCGCCTGTTCGCCTATCTGGTATGTTTGTTCACGTTTCTGGTCTTCTCCATGAGTAGTTCTTTCCTTCCTTTGGCAAGGTTTGCTACCGGTCCTCTGGAACTCTGCCACGTATACAACACCCACATGGACTATCTATGTAGCTTTGATAACATCTCATGTCTCGGCTCACCCTTCTTACTTCATTTATCCAAATATTTTATCAGCTCTTACTTCGATACTCACTTTCTTGACACTCATTTAATACCTCCTTTTACATATACAACCATCGATTTCCATCCAACAATGCCTTTCTACCTTTATTGTCCTCGCCAGTGGGGCTTGTTTACCTTCAATACGTTGTGCATGATAGCAATAGTTCTTCCTTTATAGTGTTTACCTTTGCGTAACTGGTGCAATGACTCATGGCAGTTTTCCTTTTTACCTCTATAGTTGCCTCATTCTCAGTTGCCCACATTTTCACCTATCTGGTTATGTTTGTTCATGCTCCTGGTCTTCTCCACAAGGTCTTCTTTCAGTCTGTTCATGTGATCTGCTATCCATCTTCTTGATCTCAACCGTGTATAAGACATACACTGACTGTCCATGTAAGCCTAGTAGAAGAAATTGCCGATTAATTGGCAAAAATCGGAAAAAGCGCGATTTTTTGGGCTTGAAATCGCGATTTTTTTTGTCAGAGATAAAAGCGTGTTTTTTTTTGAAAACATTGGGAAAAAGCGGCAAAAATCGGAAAAAAGCGGGATAAAGAGGCCGATTCGTTTTTATTTTGTCATTTTGTATTTTTTTGGTGTGGAGCAGCAAGGGAAGAAGTTTGTGGAGGCCATCAAGCATTTTTGAGGTGTGCAAATGCAGGGTAGTTTTGGGACATATACATTTATATATGTGATCATTGATGTCATTTTGTATTGATTTCAGACTTTCAGTAATGACTTTGATGTATTGGTTTTTGTTTGGCATCCACTATATAATATATATTGGTTCTTTCTCCATATTTATATGCCTATCTGTTTATATGATGTTGTTGCTTTATATATTGAAAAATGTCTAAAATTTTGAAAAAAAATGAATAAATTATGTATTTTTTAATGTTTGCCGAGTTTTTCCGATTTTTTCCGAGGCGATGTTTTCAGGACCCTTGCTGAGTTTTTGCCATTGCCGAGTTTTTCCACTAGGCATGTAAGTTCAATTGCATCTCAAGTCTTGGCTTACCCTTTCTTTTTTCATTTATCCAAATACTCTTATTGGCTCCAACTTCTGATGGTCACTTTCTTGACACCCATTTAATACCTTTTTTTACATAAATGACTGGCGTTTTGCCATCCAACAATGTTTTGCTACCTTTATTGTCCTCACCAGTGGGACTTGCTTACCTTTGATGCTTCGTGCATGTTAACGATAGTTGTTCAGTGATCTCTCAAATGATAAATCCTTTATATCATCTTGAAATATGTGACCTCCTAGTTTACAGGTGCAGCCTCACAAGCCAATTCAGCCTTCTGCCATATGCTTGTCCATGATCTCTGATGTCTTACCTCAGAGCTCAGCCCCTGGGGAGTTTCTTCGAACCTCAACTTTCTTTGTTCGGTCCTGACAATATCCTTTTTCTTGTATCTTTCACGTGCCTGCAATCTCCGTCCCCAAAGCTTGATGGTGATGCTCCTGCATCACATGTTGCTTAAGATTCTNTTCAATTGCATCTCAAGTCTTGGCTTACCCTTTCTTTTTTCATTTATCCAAATACTCTTATTGGCTCCAACTTCTGATGGTCACTTTCTTGACACCCATTTAATACCTTTTTTTACATAAATGACTGGCGTTTTGCCATCCAATAATGTTTTGCTACCTTTATTGTCCTCACCAGTGGGACTTGCTTACCTTTGATGCTTCGTGCATGTTAACGATAGTTGTTCAGTGATCTCTCAAATCCTTTATATCATCTTGAAATATGTGACCTCCTAGTTTACAGGTGCAGCCTCACAACCCAATTCAGCCTTCTGCCATATGCTTGTCCATGATCTCTGATGTCTTACCTCAGAGCTCAGCCCCTGGGGAGTTTCTTCGAACCTCAGCTTTCTTTGTTCGGTCCTGACAATATCCTTTTTCTTGTATCTTTCACGTGCCTGCAATCTCCGTCCCCAAAGCTTGATGGTGATGCTCCTGCATCACATGTTGCTTAAGATTCTTAATGTTCATGTTGCTTAAGATTCTGAATGTTCATCATTGTGAGGTTGGTTGGCTTGGGTTATGTTGTGGCAAATGGCAGTTTTGAATTATTTAAAGATGTACTTTTGGCAGCAATTTCTCCTTTATTAGCTTGTATAGAGCTAGACGGTCATCTTAGTTATTATTCAACTGTATGTTGTGTGGCAATTGGCAGTTTTGAATTATTTAAAGATGTACTTTTGTCAGCAATTTCTCCTTTATTAGCTTGTATAGTGCTAGACGGTCATCTTAGTTATTATTCAACTGCATGTTTTAAGTTTGACTTCACTGATGAATGGTGGTTCTGTCGCTTGTGAACACTGAAAATAACGTAAATTTATTTTGCAATATGTTAATTTGTTCCACAGGTGATATAGACGAAGTGAAGGACAGAGAAGATCAGAAAGAATATGCTGTCGTTTGTGACTGGATGAAGCAACAGTTGGGAGATAAAGTAGCCAAAGTTCAAATATCAAAGCGCTTAAGCTCATCCCCATGTGTGCTTGTTGCAGGAAAGTTTGGGTGGTCAGCAAACATGGAAAGGTAATTTGATTGCTTATAAAGTACAGTGGGATGTTAGCACAGCTTTCGGTACTTACATTTTTATTGACATATTAAGTTGCTTTTGAAGGCTTATGAAGGCACAGACTCTGGGTGATACATCTAGCCTGGAGTTCATGCGGGGAAGACGAATCTTGGAGATAAACCCAGATCACCCAATCATCCAAGATCTCAATGTAAGTCTGCCCTTTGTCTGTGTTCTTTCAAGATATCAATGGAAGTCTGCCCTTTGTTTTCTTCTAATATATCAATGGAAGTCTGCCCTTTGTCCATATTATTACTTTTCTCATTATGTGGAATGCTAATTTGTAATGCGGAATGTAAAACTTTGGGTTACAGTGTATGAATCTATCTAGCACGCATTATTGGTGTATTCTTCTTTATGAAATTCAAATGGGGTTACTAAACTGCTAAATATAAATGTTGCTTTGGCATATTTTAGGATAATATAGGAATGATGATATATAAAAATTGATAGTTAAATATTGCTTTTGTAAAGCTGGAACAAAAATGGTGTTGCCTGGGCATTTTCAGAACAACTTTAGGGATGATGATATTAGATTAGTGATTTATAATTGATACGTAAATACTATCTTCTGTAAAACCAAGCACTGTGTCACACAGTATTAACTAGGTATTTGATCCTTCTGTAAAACCAAACCAATCATTGCGCCACACACTTTTAACTACGCATTTGACATTTTGGACGCTTAACGTGTTGCGTGTTGTTTTTATAGGCTTTCGATGCCTAGAACCAAGTTTAATTTTGGATTTAATTCTCTTCTATTTGCTTTGTTTCACTCTAGGCTGCATGCAAGGATGCTCCTAACAACCCTGAAGCTCAGAGGGCAGTCGAACTTTTATACGATACTGCACTGATATCTAGTGGATTCGCTGTAAGTTTTCAATTTCTTGATGAATTGAGTTAAACTTTAATCATGATATGTTTACAATGATTTTCTACCTAACGATTGCTGCCTTCTGTCGTTGTGACTTAATAGCCTGATAATCCAGCTGAGTTAGGTGGAAAGATTTATGAGATGATGGCTGTGGCACTTGGTGGAAGATGGAGAAGTGAGGAATCACAAAGTGCAGAATTTGAACCATCAGAAAGTGTCGAGGCAGAGGAAAGTGAACCGTCCTCTGAAGCAGTAGCTGCAGAAGCTGCAGAAGCAGAGATTGTTGAGCCATCTGAAGTACGAACTGAGGGTGATCCTTGGAAGAATTAAGAAAATTCAAGTGCGAGCTTTGTAGGCTGAAGGATTGGATCCGTGCGATTCATGTAAATAATGATTTATTGTCTGATTGGTTTAGCTGCGGAACGGGAGTTACAAAGAGCGTCTTCTGAATTTTCAAGGATTTCCAGTTTGATGAAAGATCAAAATTCAAAAGCATGGTAACACTTGAAAAAAGGAGATAGTTGAGCTAGGATGTTTCATGACAGGCATGGACATGTTAATGGACATGCTTCTGCTTTCTAGTACATGATCTATAGAATGTTGAACGTTTAAAATTTCATAATGCTGGTTGCTTCTGGGAAAAATGGTGCCAGAGTTAAATTTTATGTGTATTGCACAAGCATTTATCTATGTTAATTTGGGTTTAATTGTGTATCATTGACGTGGATACCTTGCTGAATGCCCTGATTTGGCATTTTGGTTAATGATTCATATTCACAGGGAATTGGTCTTAACTTCTTGAGTTTATATGCTCAGGTGAACCGTGAGGGTGGGGTCGGTTCATTGAGTATGGACACCATTCCAGATTTCTATCAAAACTTTTTGGGTTTATATTCACTTTTAAGTTGCCAAGTTCAGGGATACATATTTTGAATTGATATTCATCGCCAGGTGGGAACTCGAGATCTGCTTGCGAGCAGGGATGATTTTAAAGATGGAAATTTATTTTAAAATGTAGAAACCTTAGTGAATCTTACTAATCCTTCATATGCCAACTATAAATGTTTGGCGATATTTTTGTAAAAATATTCAAATTTCTAAGGATTTTATATAGTTTTTATAAAATTTTGGTGATTTTTAAGGTAAACTAATTTTATCCTATAGAATTTGGGCGAATCATTTTTAAAATAGCGAATCTTGTTTTTGGAAAAACCATGAAAAATTAGCTCATGAGCGAAATTTAGTCCCTAAAATCCTCCCTGCTCGCGAGCTTTGCAACCTTGAGACATATATGAAACTCAGTTAATGATGGGTCTGGGCTACTTTAATGACACGACAAAAACCTTGTAGTGTATATTTGCAAATTCAGATTCGACTCCCAAATTTAGTGTTGTCATTTTTAATATTTGGAAAATATTTTAATATTTAGTTATTCTTATACAAAAATACAAAAATAGGTACATAGCTAATTATTCTCGTACAAAAATAGGTCCATAGCTATTGGTGTAGTCTAAAGGTTCTAACTTTTGACCTTTTCTGACTATCATCACCATTTGACCTTTTCTGACTACCATTACGGGAATCTAGCTACATAAGGTGAAATCCTAATTTTTATTGTTTAAATTGTTTTTTTAATTTCATAAATTGATTCAGTGTCCTGTAAAACAACACTTGGACCACTTGTAGAGCACTTGGTTTGTACAGTTTCAACAATTTAAATCTGTAATTTCAATAAATTAAATTTTGGCTAAATTTAGGAAAAAATTGGTTGGAAAATATAAAAAAAACCCGAAAAAAGGCCAAAATCTGTAATTTCGACAATTTCTATTTCTGACTGAATTTAGGAGAAAATTTAAAGTCGATGGGAAAATATGACAAAAAAAAGAAAAGGCCAATACCATCATAAATAAAGTTAAGCATGCCTAGGGTTATCTTAGAGTTTTATATATGTGCAAATCTCGGGGATTAATTATCTATACCATGAATAATGTTAAGCATGCCTAGGGCTATCTCAGACTTTTAGATATGTGCCAATCTTGGGATTAGTTCTAGATAATGGGTCCATAGCCAGCATGAAATAATAGTGTTCATTGTAATGAACACCGACCGAGAGAAATTCAAATCCTTGAGGCGCACCATTTCAAATTATTTAGTTGCAGGTGGTGGGATTGCTTGGGATGTACACTGAAGGTTTAAAGGTGGTGGGATTGTTCGGGATAGTGTACTTTAAAGGTATAAATAGATCTCGTTGTTACACTTATCATGGATTAAAATTACATTTATCAGGGATTAAGATTAGTTCTAGTAGACTATCCCAAGAACTTCACGAAGTTGCATCCGTGGAAGCGAGGAACATCATCGATTTGTTGTTGTACGGTGGAATAATTCCATTTTCGAGTTACGGTGACGAAGGTCGTATGAATATTAATCGACACCTCGAGAATTGCAGAGGATGACGTTGTTTGGATAGCGAAGGGATAGTATGGGGTAGAGTAAAATTTCTTGGGTAGTCTATGTCAATTGGATATATATTATTACAATGTGTTCTAATACTCTGATGATCGGCTAATACTCTGACACTATCCGTAATCGTTCACTCATTGGAATGGTGAGTCATCAAATTTGCTTAAGGTGTTATACAGTTCAATATGGGGGAGATTCATCAAATTTGCTTAAGTTCTTATACAAATTTGCTTAAGTTCTTGTACAGTTCAATATTGGGGAGATGTTATATATTATTATAATGGTCAGTTACTAATATGGCTAATGTTATATAGTTCAATATGGGGGAGATTCTGGGGGAGATTCATCAAATTTGCTTAAGTTCTTATACAAATTTGAGTAAGTTCTTATACAGTTCAATATTGGGGAGATGTTATATATTATTATAATGGTCAGTTACTAATATGGCTAATACAGTTCAATATGGGCAGATGTTATATATTATTACAATGGTCAGGTACTAATATGGCTAATACATTGACAATATTTATAATATGGCTAATACATTGACAATATTTATATTAGTTGATCAGATTTGTTTAAGGTGTAGCTTAAGGTGTTATACAGTTCAGGGAGATTCATCAAATTTGCTTAAGTTCTTATACAGTTCAATATTAGGGAGATGTCATATATTATTATAATGGTCAGGTACTAATATGGCTAATACAGTTCAATATGGGGAGATATTATATATATTTTTACAATGGTCAGGTATTAATATGGCTAATACATTGACACTATTCATACTAGTTCACTTATGAGAGTGATGATCTTAAAGTGTTATACAGTTCAATATGGGGGAGATGTTATATATTATTACAATGGTCAGGTACTAATACTTACTTTGATACTACTTATATTTGTTCACTAATTGGAATGGTGATTGATCAAATTTGCTTAAGGTGTTGTACAGTTCAATACAGGGGAGATGTTCAGGTAAAGTAAAGCATTAAAATATTAAAATAATAAAAAAATAAAAAATGTTAATAATAAAAATTAAAAAATAATAAAATTTATGTTCACACACACATATATATATATATAGTAACTTCGAATGAATAACAACTAGTCTAGATTCATCTCAACTTACTTTGAATGAATAACAACTAGTCTAGATTTCTCTCAACTCTGGATCTATCTATCAAGTGTTGAGAAGGATCAAATATCTTGAGGTTCAAACATTTTTTAGAGTGCAAAACTTAAGGAAAGGTTAAAGATTTGTACCTTGAGAGATTTGTTCCTTCTTGACATTTGATAGATCCGGAGTTAAGATGGATCTAGGATGGTGGAGTCCCCACTGAAAGATAGGATTTTCCATATCAACATCAAAATTTGCAAAATCAAGAATTTTGATTTGCAACTTCAAAATTTCAAAATCATTACATGTTTCATTGCAGGAATTGGAAATTTTCATTGTCAATTTTTCTCAAAATGTGGAGTTCCCACTCAATCAACCAAAGAACATTTAGAGACGATTCCAATTCTACCCTTTATTTCAAGAGGCTCTTAGTGATAATTTAAGATAACTAAAATTTTTATTATGATTTGAAAGAAGCATAATTGATTTTGACATATAAGACTAGGCTGATCTTGTGTAGAGTTGTTGAGGATGATTACTCATTCTATCCATTGAATTATGTCACAGAGGATGATGTGCCTAATAATGATGCTTTGAAAGTCATTGTTTTATTGCCACTATTGACTGTTAGAGGTTGCAACATACACATTTTACACTTTTATGTTTTTCTAAATTTGTTTTATGTTTTTCTGTATTTTAGTCTTAGTTAAAATTAGATAAGAGTCTCTCACTTCCATTAATTATGGTGAGAACATTAACTTGTTAGCTATAATTTAGGGTTTGCTCGATTGTATGTAATATTTATTGGTACATCCTTGAAGTATCAAATCATTGTAAGATGATGTTAGTAATAAATTGATGTAAAATAATGACAACAAAAGCAATAAAATTATAATTAAAATTAACTAGCTTAATCTAGGTTTCAAACCAACTATCAAATTTAAACATCCCACATCCCATATAACATGATTCAATGGATAGAGGGAGTAATCATCTTCAGCCACTTTACACAATGATTCAATGCATAGAGAGAGTAATCATCCTCATCCACTTTACACAAAGTAAAAAAAAACTTCATCCACTGGTCGCAAATGTCGGATGTTCTATACAACCTTTGGCTTTGTTGCACATAAACTTTTTACAATAGGCCACTCTCGAGCGCAGGCTATGAATCCACATGGACAAGTGTCTAGACAGATTCCAAAACACACATCAGTCAGCAATCAAGCTCTCATAATTTACTTTACCACAACAAATCCTAGTTTGTTAGCTCTCTTTTCCCTTCAGCTTGCACAACCCAAAGAAATTAACCCTCTTCTTGGATCGTTTGACTTTTTCCCATGGCTCCAGTGCTACTGGATAGGAACTCTCAATGTTGGAAACTCCAAGGATTCTTAGCTGTGGTCAATTTTTTCATAATTGCTATCATTCTCATGCACATAAGCATTAATTTCTTGTTGGAATAACTAACTTATAGCCAACTAACGACGACTCTCTACCTCCAACAAATCATTTTCCATGCCAAAGTCATGAACTAGAGTGAGCAAGAATGAATGAGGTACAATGAATGACAAATGATTGCGGAACCTTTCAATGACCAAAAACATGGTTTATATAATTACATGCACTTATGCACCATACAACTTTCCCAAGAAAATGAACGAGGTATAGTGAATGACGAATGATTGAGGAACCCCTCGATGACCAAAAACATGGTTTATATAATTACCTGCAATTTTGCACCATACAACATCTCCAAGAAGCTCATGTAACCACTTTTCCCAACTAATTTCCAATATGGGTGAATAAAATATAATAAAATGGCTTAGCCCCTTTAGTCCCCTCGTGGAATCGTACTCCCCCCTATAACTATGTCCTTGTCCGTCTTGCAACAATCAATTCATTTTTATTATTAATATTCAAAGTATTATATTGCTAATCTTTCCAACCTTTCAACTTTACACTGACATTTCATCAAATATACACAATTACATTTATTAATCTAGGGACTCAAAATTGAGGTATTACATTGGTCAATGTCAATTGAATAACATGTGACCAACTAGGTGGTTGGTCAATGTCAATTGAATAACATGTGACCAACTAGGTGGTTGGTCAATATTAATTGGACACCATGTGGCTAATTAGGTGGTTGGGTCAATGCTAATTTCAGACCATGTTGCAATATGTGGTTGGGTCAATGGTGTGAAAATGAGGGTGGGTCAATGTTAATTGAACACCATGTGGCCAATTGGGTGGTCGGGTCAATGTTAATTCAACACCATGTTGTTGATTAGGTGGGTGAGCGAATGGTGTGCAGAATGAGGGTGGTGGGTGTGCATAAAGAGTCATGGGCAACGAGGAGGTTCAATTAGGTGGGTGGGCGAATGGCGTGGCAAATGAGGGTGGTTTGTTTCGGTCATGGGCAACAAAGATGTTCATTGTTGTGGACAGAGTAAGCTGGTTGTATACAGTCAATAACAGTGAGGAGTAAACATTGTTTGCCTAATATGCATTGAACAATTAATATTGAAATTTCATTGCAATACTTTGTGTTTTAAAAGTTGTGAAAGGCACAACATGAGCCATAACCCCTTTCATGTACAGTTCATTAACATTCTCTTTTTTTGGAAAAAGTTCACAGTTCTCTCTTTATTACTCCATTGCATTATCTCCCTCATGAAAACCGAGTCAACTTTCTAAAATGACTAAAAATTTGAAGTGAGTGGCAAATTTAATAACTCACATCTCATCCTAGTTTGTTGCATTATCCTAAGATGTAGATATTCATAACTGACTGAAAAATTGAAGTCGTAACATGTGGCATGAAAAAATACCACCCTTTTAAATTTAAGAGCACATATCCCATCCTAACATATTTCAAGTTCTAATGCTTTTATAATAATGTTTTCAATTCCTATATTTTATAATTAATTTTATTTAAAAAATAATAATTAAAAAATAATTAAAATTTAGTTCTGTAAAAATAAATTTTAAAAGAACAAAATGTCATAAACTTTCTAAACTTGGAAATAAAGCTAAATAATACAGACACTAGTGATAGGGAATCTCAGAGGTATTTAAATGATATATGAATATCGAACCAGAATAAGTCATATTTGGTATCTATATGTTTAACAAATTTGTTTTCTAACCTAAAACATCTATGGGAGGTTGATTTAGGGTTTCGATTTATGAGTACAAAACAATATTATAGAATTTATCATACAAAACAATGTAATGGAATTTATTGCTACTTGTTATTCTATTTCCAAGAAGAGCTAGGATTCATAACTTCCTACATATTAAAAGAAGTTTGCATGTTCTCAAAGATGAACATTTTCGGAAGAAATCAATATAAAAAGTTTTAAAAATAATATTTTGTTGAATCAACCAGTGTGAAATGTTTCCATTATTTGAAAGTGATTATATGGTCAAAATCTACACGACTACATTAATTTTCATGGGCACGTTGGACTTTTTGGCATTGATACAGGTATATTTTCCTATCAATTTTGCTCTAAATGCGGCCATAAATTGTTGGAACTTCATATTTAAGTGATAGAGTGTGTATAATTCGAGTGCCTCGAGGGTTTTGCAGGACGTTGAATCCATTTATGCATTCAAAAATGCAATTTAAACAACAAAAAATGACATCTGTTTTCCCTGTTGTAGGTTTTTTTATTTTATTTTTTTATTTCTTATTTATATGAAAACATTATGCTTTGTAGATGCTAAATAAGTGATGATATTACAAATTAATGAACATTTCATTGTTGTTGTCTCCAGAAAAATAATCTTTAATCATATCCTTTTTGTCTTTCTTTTTTTCAGCCTTTTGTTCCCTCCTCAAAGAAGGTTTTACAATGATTAAAAGTAAATCATAAATTAGAACGGTTGGATTTGAAACTGAAATCAAATGTTCAATGTTCCAAGAACAAATCAAATATCTAGTGTTCTAAAATTGTGCCAAATTCTTAATGAAATCAAAATTTTCAGATTCATATATTCTCATCATTTTCTTGATGGGGTTTCATTTGTAAGAATCATTTGCAAGGGATGAGTGTCCTCGTTTTTGTACTCATTCATCACTTTTGACCAATAGTGTTCTCCATCTCTAAAACTAGAGTCGTAAGTTATGCCATTTTGATCTTCTACATTTTCTAGATCTAGTGGTTCACATTCTTACCATCTTTTTGGGATAGGTTTATGTCATTTGTTCCTTGTTGAAGAGGAACATGCATGATGACATAAAACCTGGATATGCTGTAGTTGTTGACAAAATTGACACTGAAATGTCATATTCTCATAAAATAGTCAAAACCCAACAAAAATCTCCTTGTAATATGATTATTATATATTTGTTCATAAATACCAAATTATCATTAAAAAATCTTGTTATATTATTTTAAATTAGTAGAAAACTAAACTTAAAAATTATTGACACTGGAAATACCCTCATGTTCCTTTATACATGCACTAAAACATACATATCTTACAACTTTATATCTATGATAAATATGACTATGTTTACAATAAAGGTGTCAGTGTGGGTTCATTCCAAATCTAATTCTTTATTATTGGTTTTTAAAAGTTTTTTAAATTATTGGAATTTTTTTGAACATTTGTATCAAAACACACATCTAAATCAAATCAAAACTAGGTATTTTTATCAACAACTAGGGTATATCCAAGTTTTATGTCATCATGCATGCTCCTCTTCAACAAGGAACAAATGATGTAAATCCATCCCCCAAAAATGACAAGAATGTGACCCACTAAATCTAAAAAATGTAGAAAATCAAAATGACATAACTTAAAACTCTAATTCTAGAGATAAAAAACACTATTAATTATATATATATATATATAAAGAGCATAATAATACCTATGACTAAGCACAAATTAAAATTGTTTATTTTTATTTTAAACTAATTCTCTTATCACGATAGAAACACAAATCAATATTTATAAGGCCTTGTTAGCTCTTTAGAGCTCATTGAGGTATTTGGAAGGGATTATGAAATGGCCCAAACCATTATCCTAAAGGTTAGGAGGCTAATGTTTAGATGATTTAAGGGTTATAATTATTTTGTAATTCCTATTGGTATATGGAAAAATGTATTAACATTATATAATGTATTTAAAGTATAAAAGCTATTTTTATGTGGAATTGAAAAATAATAATTTCATTTTAAATGAGAGAAGAGAGGAATTCAAATTAGTAAATATAAATGGGAATATTATGTGGATTTTATGTTTTATGTTTAATTATTTTCTTTAGCATAATATTGTGTCAAGACAAATAAGNTTTTGTAATTCCTATTGGTGTATGGAAAAATGTATTAACATTATATAATGTATTTAAAGTATAAAAGCTATTTTTATGTGGAATTGAAAAATAATAATTTCATTTTAAATGAGAGAAGAGAGGAATTCAAATTAGTAAATATAAATGGGAATATTATGTGGATTTTATGTTTTATGTTTAATTATTTTCTTTAGCATAATATTGTGTCAAGACAAATAAGCATATAAAGAGATGCATATTGAATAATTTCATGAAATAGTTGTTTGAAGTTTATGGCCATGTTTGAATGTTTTCTCTTCCTTTATTTAAATATCATAACGTGTCTTCAAAGAAGAACTGTGTGTATATATCAGAATGTGTTTTCAAAGAATTTGGTACATAGGGAATGTGTCTTTAGTAACATTGCAGATCATGAATAAAAGCTCATCATGTGATTATATTCATATTAAGAATGAATCTAGAAGGGTAATATTATGGACTACGTTCTATAATATTAATCATTTAGAGTGTCCTCATATCTTATTCTGAACATTTACTCGATGTTGAAGTTGTAAGACTACCTAAA
>SNQJ01S0070233.1:20572-38716 GCA_010110895.2 Picea sitchensis | reverse complement strand
AAATTATGACTACAACAACTAAATTTCATTATTTGTTTTTCTGTTATTACTGCAATATTTCATTTTCTTAATGTTACAGGTGAATTTCCTAACTTTTATTGATTGATTTATTGTGTCAACATCTGTCCAGGGTGACCGTGGTATAAAATCACCTGATGCATCTTTCCAAGGTGACCGTGACAAGGCACTCACAGTGCTTCACCAGGTAAATGTTAAATACAATAAAAAATTATGACTACAACAACTAAATTTCATTATTTTTTTTTCTGTTATTACTGCAATATTTCATTTTCTTAATGTTACAGGTGAATTTCCTAACTTTTATTGATTGATTTATTGTGTCAACATATGTCCAGGGTACTGACCGTGGTAGAAAATCACCCAATACATCTCTCTAGGGTGACCGTGGCAAGGCACCGACAGTGCCTCACCAGGTAAATGTTAAATACAGTAACAACTTATGACTACAACAACTAAATTTCTGAAATTTCATTATGTTTTTTTCTGATATTACTCCAATATTTCATTTTTTAAATGTTACAAGTGAATTTCATAACTTTTGTTGATTGATTTATTGTGTCAACTTCTGTTCAGGGTGAACGTGTCCGAGTTTCACCCATTATATCTCTCCAGGGTGACTGTGGAAAGACACCCACAGTGCCTCACCAGGTAAATGTTAAATATAGTAACAACTTATGACTACAACAACTAAATTTCTGAAATTTCATTATTTTTTCTCTGATATTACTCCAATATTTCATTTTTTAAATGTTATAGGTGAATTTCATAACTTTTGTTGATTGATTTATTGTGTCAACTTATGTTCAGAGTGAACGTGTCTGAGTTTCACCTGTTACATCTCTCCAGGGTGACTGTGGAAAGGCACCCGCAGTGCCTCACCAGGTAAATGTTAAATACGGTAACAACTTATGATTACAACAACTAAATTTATGAAATTTTGTTATTGTTTTTCTGATATTACTGCAATATTTCATTTTTTTTAATGTTAGAGGTGAATTTCATAAATTTTGTTGATTGATTTATTGTGTAAACATCAGTCCAGGCTTCCACGGAGGATATTGATGAGGACGAAATATATTATTCGAAAAACCCAATGACAACTGTAACAGAGGTCTTGAAGAAGGCTAACATGGAATATCTAGGTTTGATTAGAAAAAGACCCCTGACACATAAGGACGGGGAAAGAATTGTAGAGCTACAAACTACAATAACTAATTATGGGGTAAGTGGCATCTTTACATATTTTTATTAACTATGACAATTTCATATTCGTTTTTTAGTTTTATATTTTGTATATGATCTGATAAAGAAAAAATTTCTGTTTGTAGGAGTTTTTAAACCCCGTGCGTGGGGAACTTGTAGATCCTGCAACTGCTATAGGTAGCAGTGAGGGTCCAATGCAAAAAAAAGGTAGACATAGCAAAGTGCAAGTGAGGCTTTTTGAGCCTCCTGAGGTTCCCCTTGAATCCATTGATGAGCGGGGTGATTTTGACCGGCATGAAATGTCGGAGCCTGGGACTCCACATGATGACTTCGGAGAGGAACATAGTGTAGGTGCACATGATACTATTATGCATGGAGCATAATGAATTAAAAGCACCGGATCACTAGATGTCACATTTATGGTGGATGATGCATGTGTTCCGATAAAGATTCAAAAGATTGCAGGGAATTGTCCCATTAATTGATTCATTTTTTTAATGAAATTGAAATGGATTACAACTTGAGATTATTAATTGATTAATAGATAACACGTTACTGCAGGAAACAATGTTTTCTATAGAAACTTACATGACAAAGCATTGGAGTTGTTTGGCCCCGTCATTCACACATGATGGAATGGCCAAGATAGCAAAAAGAAAGATGATTTAATAGATCACATGGTGAACTTGTTCGGCAACACTTTCAACAAGAAAGTGGTTACAAATTTAGCCGGCGAGAATTTAAAATACACTAGGGCCCAGTATAGGGATAAATTGCAAATAGACCTAAAGCACGAACGCCCTCCCATGGTTTCCAAGAAAGAGTGGAAGGCGTTAATAGAGGATGCAAATGAGAACTTGTTTAAAAAACAAGGATGACAACCACGAGCTGGTCAAACAAGGTACAACACGTCATATTATCAATGAAATATGAGCATTTATGTTTTTATTTCATGTTTTAAGTAACAATTCTGATATCTAATTTTTTTCAAAAATTTCATATGTAGGCTACCAGACACATCCAAAGCAACAAAAGTCGGAGTGGAAAAACAAGGCTAGCATAAACTAGGCCAGGGTGGCTACGGAAAACTCAAAGCACAAATAGTAAGATTTAAATGATTAACCGTGGTTAATATTTATTTAATAGTAGCAAACAAATATATGTTTTTGTTATTGGTATTTTTAATGGTGTTATGCATTACAGTTAAATATGTTTGACACTGCTGCCACCAAGGAGAACCTGAAGCTTGGTTATAAGCATGGTTTTAAAAGTTTCATTGAATATAGAAAAATCTTGGGCCAGACTCCTATCTCCCCAGCCACGCAGATAAATCAAATGAATAAGGAAACCGCAGTAGCATGCTTGTAAAGTCTTTTCATATTTTATTAATTATATCACCCTTAACTAAGTATTTATGTTTGTTTTCAAGCAACAGTTCTACCACAGTAGTGAATCAAGCGGTATTTAGCCAACACCACGTCATACAATTAGGGTCCACATGTCCCGTGATAGTGTAGAGCAGAGTACCCATTCCGGTATGTATGCTTCAGAATTAAAAATATTTACTGTGATTGTAGATATTTATTTCCTGACTTATACTTATATATTATCTTCTCAAAATTGAAGAGCATGTAGCTCAAGAGGGTGAAATGTGAGAGCAACCTATTGGACAGGAAATTAACGCACCAACTGTCCCAGCTATAGAGACAGGTAAAGAGCAATATTGTAATGTTAATAAAAAAAATGAATTAGTTATTTCAATTATATTTTAGCATATCGATATGATCATTTTCGTTGTTCCGGTTCACATCCTTGAACAGATGCTAGCTAACCCTTATCAGCGACGTACCAGAAGTATGGTACCTGAGCGCACACAAACAATAGAAGGACATGGCACACGAAATGAAATGTCCTTGGATGATGATGATATCCCAATTGTCAGTTTTATGAATGTAAAAAAACGTAAATCAAAGAAAAATTAGATGTATAACTTCATGACTTTTTTTGGGATCTTTATCGATGTTTATATGTTCATATGTTTTGATGACTATCCTAGTTATGCATTAATGTATATATGTTTTCTATATAGAGAAAATCATTTGTTGGGTATGGGAAATTAAGAGTGATGTGACGGGGGAGAGGGGCCAGATGAGCTTCCACCTTCACGTGGTTGGCCATGTTTAGTACAGAATAACCTATTCTCGAAACAAAGAGAATCTCATTAAGGTATGCGACAACTTAATTTTTTTCTAGAGTATTTTACATAAATAAATGCATGCTTATTTGCTTATTATAAATTATTTACTCATATAAAAAATTTGTCTTTTATGATTCATGTAGGTCTTGGTGATCGAAATGCATCTCGTTGACAACTCTTATCAAGTTGTATGGGCTAATGGATCTGGCGAAAGTGAAAGGACAATGAAAAGTAAAGGGTTTTGACATGTTTTTTAAAAGTAGGTTTTATACTGGTAAAAGTTCACAATCCTCCTTGAATATGTAGATATTACATATGCCAGAAGTTCCATGTGGTGTTTTTGGTTTACTTGTGGAGATATTTTAAATATAATTTTGGTTTTACTTGTAGTTTTTATAAAAATTATAACTATTTTAGAGACCCCCATATACAAAGTCTTTATCCATATCCTCATTGTGGAAATAAATTAGAAAGATCCCTCCTTCATTCATTTCCATAATACTAACCTTGTTTCTATCCCTAGTCCAAATGTGGCTCCTATTAAACAATGCATGGAGCTAAGTCCAATAATCTAGACCCCTCTCATCAGACATGTTGAGGTGCAAGGTATTATAAGGCTCCAAGGGGCTACTACCAAATGTTTATTCTTATAATAATAATTCACATCCAAATCCTTGTACATGGATGAAAAATCCCTTGATGATCATAGGGTACACAAATATTTGGACACTACTCCCCAAAAAATGATTCCCTGTGCAAGCCTCTATTTGAAAATATCCCTCTTGCTCATAATGGCTGAGATAGAAATTTATTCCCCTCTCTAAAGTCTCATTTTACTCATAATTGTTAGATCAAAGAGACCAACTTGCCACTATAATCCTTGACAATTGTAACCAAAGGAATAATGCATTTCCATCACTCCTCACCCCTCTTCCTTATCATTGGGGCTTTGTACAATAGAACAGAACTCATATTCTCATTAATAAACATTGTGGAGTCACCCTTGTCATGGGGATTTTCAAGAGATTGTTGAATGCTATTACATACCACCTTGATTGCTATAATTTACTCTTGAGACATATAATATGAACAACAATGAAATTCTTTATAAGATGTCATTTGTTCCTATTGGGAGTTTTGGGCTAGCTTAGACTTCCCATTATCAAATCTAGCCACTTCTTACCTGGTAGCACCCAATATTACCTAGTTCTCTCGTTGTCTTCTTTCCTCTCCTAGTGTTCCATGCTCCTCCTGTATAACCTCTTTTCCTAGTCCTTCCTTTCTTATTGAATTTTCAAGATTTCTCCTTAGTAGTGCATTTCCTTGGCTTACCAAATTATGGAGACCCCCTCCCAATGGTGATATCATATCTTCCTTTGATCCTCTCTCCTCCATTGGTACCATTGGTATTTTCACCTCTAGCACATTGAACTTAAGTTGATGCATATCGCCTCCTGCGCTTGCATAAAATGCCCCATTGATGCATGCCGCCTCTCATTCTTTCACTAAATCACTTTCCTTGAAAAGGGAGTATTTATGCATCAATGGGGTGATAAATTAGTATTTATGCTTGAAAATACCCCATTGATGCATGCCACCTCTCATTCTTGCACCCTAAAAGGATAAGCCAACCCTTAGGGAATCTCTTTTCCAAACCAACTTATGCTTTACTACTTCCCATGTTTTTTTGTGTGGTGTTGGATACAAAATTCCCTTGATGGTCACTAAAATGCACATAGTTAGGGGAGTTTGCATATTAAGGTTGTTCCAAATCCTTTTGCCTAAATGGGTGCCAAAAGTGATGTAGTTTCTCAAGAGACTTTTCAATGTTCATGACCTTTCACCAACCGATGATTCATTTGGTGCATAAACCCTGAAACTATGTGCATGTAGATATGATTCCCATTCATTTACAATATTTGAGTACACAAAATAGATTCTATTGATTATGTGGAATCATTTTTTCTCCTTTTTTAATTGGCCCATAAAAAAGTTCCCTTAATCACTTCTCCAGTTGCTTGTAGGATTTGATAGAGGTAACCCAATGTGAGGAATAATATACATGAGTGACACCCAACACTTTAGTGTATATCAGGGACTTGGTAGAGAGAGATATGCTCAAGAATCCACTTTTCAATTTTCTTGGCAAATCTTTTAAAAAAAACCTCTCGTTGCTCCGTTGGAAATGCATGAAAAGAAAGTGTGATTCCTATGAATTTGAAAAAATGGTTAGATTGAATCCAAGTCCATATTTGGTGCATGAACCACTTGAGGTTTTTCTTTGACTCATCCATACATAGTGTTTTGGCCATCGACAATTTGGAACCTAAATCTTCATAGAAAACTTGAAGACAATCCAATGTATTAAGGAGGACACCTCCTCTTCTATTGAGTTGAGGAAATGATCATTACAAAAGTGCACATTGACTACGTTGGCCCCCCTTTCTATCAAGTAAATGGATTGATTTAATAGCGTCACATGCCATTCTACTATGCAGGAAATAAGTGAGTTCTTATGTTAACATCACACAAAGTGAAGGTGCCTAGGGGTTCCATGTCTAATTGACCAAAGAGGCAAATTTATTTATATATCTAGCATGGTTAATTGACAAACAAACTACAATATGACAAAAAAAGTTTCATCAACCTTAATTAAAAGAGGCTTTGTTAAATGTATCCCATGAATTGAACCAATGCAATCTAGCTTGAATTTGTGTGCCCCAAGATTTGTAAGTTTATTTTACCTTCAAAAATCTCATCTTAAACATCACTTGTACAATATATTCATTTAAAGGGATAAGATCTAGCAATTATGATAGTGATTCCAATTCTTCTTTCACAACCTTTTTTTCTTCATTCTTCTACAACAATGACAAGTTTTCCACAATGGCCCCCACAAAAAAGTAGTGACCCAACTAATATCATCCTCCCATCAAGCTTCCCATATTTTGAGGCCTCTAGGCCATGAAATTAGTTTCCAAATGCATTTGAAGACTCAACACATTTCTCACTTATGAGGTACATAAAGCATTAAACTTATCTTTATGACTTTGAATTTTGCATCTCCAAAGAGATGGAAAAATGATGATATATTGATGATCTAACATAGTAAACAATCCTTGAACTTGCATGGATCTTCTCCTATTATAATCAGAGAGAAAAAATGCATGTTTAGTAATAACATATTGGTATATTCACTTCAAAACTTTGTTACCTCTTTTATGAAAAATTGGACCAAGTAAATCAAAACCCAAGAGATTCTTGACAGAAAAAAATGTTGGGGTCGTACACCACGAGCCTAGCCTTTAGGCCATTTCAAGCCATGTTCTCCCTCAAGGGTGACTGAACAAGTAGCAATCCCTCTTTATCTTAACTCTCTACATTGTTAAAATATTCCCACAACCATATGGTTTTGGGATCTCATTGGCCAACCAATCCTACATGACCCCTCTCTCATTTGAATCATTTGGGGCATATATGTTGACTAGTCCCAGGTCTTGTCCATTTAGAGAAAATGGCGTCCAAATAGCCGATTAGTGTTAGATCAATACCATGTCCAAAGGTTAGGTAAAAATACAAGGAGATCAAGGTGGTTACCTCTCTACCTTCAACATGGATAGGTAAAAATGCAACAATCGACCATATTAGCCAAAGAGTGACTACAAAATTAAACCAACTACTCTAACTTCTTGCAAACATAAAACAACTAACTTGGAACAATTTCATGTATTCTCAAAACCATGGATTTGTGGAAAGTAATATAAGGTCCGAAAGATTCCATGATACTATGCTATTTACAAGCTGTTGGCTTGTGGAAGTCACTCTGGATTTACTAAAGCGAGTGAGAGCCTAGCATCAGTTTTTGTCACGATTTGTTTATAAGGGTTGACCGAATGGAAGCAAACTCAAAATTTCAATGGCGTTCCAGCCTTTCTGAAACGGGCCGAGGTGTAGGCAAGTGAGGATGCTACATAAATTTCAGACAGTGGAAACATGGTAAAAGGGTGAGCAGTAGGAAGACTTGTATGAGAGGAAGCGGAGGTCTGTTTATACTTGTGAGGGTTTCTAGCAGGCGGGAAAAGAGCGATCAAAATGAAATATCATCTTACACTCAAACACAAAACCAGAGAATCACGATGTAATGCAACTATAAATCTTTTATCATAACATAGCTACCGTAACTTCGCTGACGCTAGTCAATCATGAACTATCTTAGCATGAGATGAAAATAGTCAGAGTAAGAAGAACTATCTGTCATAAAACAAGGAAATATCATATATAGATACACAAGCTGAAAGTTGAAATAGTTGTTAAAACATTACAGGAGGGAATACGCTCTACCATCGATGCCACAAATACAAAGACCGAGTTATATACTCAGAGAAAATTGCCTCACTAAGGCGTTAACCGATCCTTAAGGTTAGGTGTCACTTCACTTCAGTCAAACTCGTACTGATATCTTATTTTAAGCGCCATCTTAACTCGCATGGCTCCACCGCGAAATTAAAAGTGAGCCATTAAGTGTCAGACTGGCGTCAATGCGGAGACATCTGGTGAGTCAAGGAATTGGCGTGGCTTCCATGGAAAGAATCTGTACAGAGGACCATCTCGGGCATACTTTCTGTCGGGACATCCATACCTTGCAATTAATAAGTGGTGAGTTTCCATACCTCTCTCTTCTTCATTCCTCGGCGAGGTATCGGGATGGAGATCAAGTTGTACTGGCACCTAGAGAACACGATGAACCTTTACCAACTAAACCGGTCTTGACTCCGCGGCGGTTCTTTCTCACCCCAAGTGACGGGTAGCTGACCATATGCTTTCGGCCAGCGACTCGCGGTGGGAGGAGGTTGGTCTTATGTTTCCACCCGATTCTTGGTGAGGGGCGTGGAGACTAATGGAATTGCACCCGCGTGTCCCTCTTTGATGAATGGCCGAGATCTTCGACAATACGTAGGCGGGTCTGGATGCTTTTCGCTACCCTCGCGTCTGGCGGTACGGGAGGAACTAGTCCTTTTTTAAAGTTGCGAGAGGCGAGAAGGTGAGGAGCTTAATCGCGTTCCATGTGTCCCTTCTGGATGGACGACTATGATTTCTCTCGATACCTTTGTGGGCCCGGGTCCTAGATTCTCTTGGCACTTCGTGCCTCGCGGATCCTAACACTAATTCTTCGGGACTTCGCGAGATCAGGAGCTCACAATGCCCTGTATTCCACTTTCGCCCGACTCTTGCTATGGCCCCCCGCCTCCGGTATGGATGTCGCTTCTAGCAATGGCGTGATCCTCCGCCAAATTCATGAGTCTTTTCTTGCGGGGCCCACGATCACGAGATCGATGCGGATCAACCGGTTCTCCTCGATCGGATCAGCGGCTATCCGCCTTCTGCAGCTTCTCGCGTCCTCGTGACTTGGGTACCCAATACTTGGTTCTTTACCTTGTGAACTCCAGGAGTCCCGAGTTCAAGAAGTAACCAGTAGCTTAGGCGCTAGATCAACGACCACGGTAACCATTGAGTGCCTCGAAGGATTTTGACGGTGACTTCCTTAAAGAGCTTTTAAAGCTATACTTATGCAATTCGGTCAATCGCAATTACCCGTAGCCGTGCGTTGATGCGCCCATAAAGGCCTTGGATGTTATCGATGACACTTTGCCCTTCAGCTTGACGCTGCCGGAAGGGCAGGGAATTCCTCGTTAACTGCGGCAGCATTTAGGTGCAGCACCTGTGAATGCTCTGAACCCCATGACAAAATTATAAGCTAACATATAGGCTCATGGGATAGAAATTAGATCCACTGTGATGCTCTAAGAACTCATACAGCCAACCCGATTGCCTTGCTATTGGGCTATTAAGGTCACTTATTAGATTAGAAACATGCAAAGGAAGCGAACAAGAACTAAAGACCAATATTTACAAGCAGTCGTCTGGGCTCAAATAAAGCCACCCCGAGAAAATGCCCATTCAGCGGAACATTGAAACCTCTTCGCCCCTCCGGATCCACGCAGCCATAGGTGTTGTTGGAAGAAATCTCGAGAGATTCCAAAGGGGCGATCCGGTCGAACTTGTTATTGCTTACCTTTATCTGTCGGAGTCGTCCCTTAAATACAAGTTCCAGATCTCGAACTCCTTTTTCCACGACCTTCTACATCGAAAATCTGCTTGATCTTTTGTTGATAGTCATGGTACAGGTCCCTCGCTTGTTCCTCTGATCTGGCGCACTTCCACTATCTGGTGAATTATTTTGATCATATGATCTGGTTCTCCCTCGTAGTCTTGAAGGAACTTCGCCATAGGTAAGGCGATATGAGTAGGGAAAACTGCTTCTTCTCCATAGACTAATTGAAATGACGAAGTGCTTAGAGACTTCTTTGTGGTGACATGATGCATTGAGAGAAAATTTCAACTTTGAATCCCAGAATCTTTTTTATCCTCTAATAATCTTTTGATGATCTTTATCCCTAGGGCTTTTGTTAGAGGATTACGTAACTCATTTCCACAGGGATAGTAGAATTGGAATTGAACTAGTAAAGATCTGGAGCGCTCCATGAGACAATTAAAAGATTTGATTTGAGAAAAGGAAGGCGGCATTATCGGTGAAAGCGATTCTCTTTGGGACAATAAATCGAGACTATGATATCCCCTCCGAGTGATAGTACTTTATTGGCGATGCGCTTGGTAGGGATAGCTTCTATCCCACTTGGTGAAATAATCGATTGCGGTCAGGATCCATCTGTCACGACCATGAGGAGGATGAGAATTTCCAGATGAAGTCCAACCCAGCTTTTGAAAGGGTGCCGAAGCTACTATGGGCTTCAATGGCGGCGATTTGAGTTGTTGCTTTCACGAGAACTTTTGAGCTGATACGAAGCTAGATCTCCACCGCAAACGTAGACAAAGTGGAGCGATTAATACCCATCCGGGTATCTTGTAGTTGTGGTCTTCTAGAAAGATGACCTCCACAAGGGTCGGCTATGAAAATCAAACGTAACCCTTTGGGCCTCCTGCGGGTCCAGGCATCTAAGAAATACCCCTAGAGGGTCTTTCCGGTACAAGGTTTGGTCAATGAGGGAATACCGTAGCCAGATAAGGAGCCCTCACTTTACTTTTCCATTCCAGCCGGGGGCTTCAACTCCTGCCCGGAAATGGAGATGTCCGCGATACCGGGCACGATGCGCCCGGTGATAAAGCCCTCGCGAGAACTTAGATCTAGGCGATTCCGGCTTGCTGACATCCTAGGGCATTGATAGAACCTTAACTCCCAGGCTTCCGCAGTTGGACTCGACCGGTGGCAGCCCGACCTTGCCCCTTAACCGGCTTGGTGGGATTAATCTCGAGATCAAATTCTAGGATCTTAGCAGGTGATCCATGGCCCGTTCCATCGTCCGGGTTGTACAAGGATGTCTTTCATGGAAGCTGAAGGAACATATGTTATTACTTTTGAATGCAAGACATAGACTCTGGAAGCTTTAAGAGCTTTCACTAAAGCATAAGGCCCGCTTCTCCATGATTTCATACCTTTTCTGCGTCTCTTAGCTCTGAAGGCAATGGGTTGCTCCAGCCCTTCCTTGTTTTTACGCGGTAAGACCGTTGCTCTTGTATCCGACAAGGAAAAATCGAAATCTTGAAATAGTCGGAATTTGACAAGCCACGGGGGCCTCGATCCAACAACATTTGGTCAAAAGATGCGGAGCTCAAGTCCATCTCCGCCAGCTTCCCTTCCTGAGAATGGTTTTGATGTGTTTCACCAGCTCGGCAGAATTTGAGACGAATCTCCTTAGGAAGTTAATCTTTCCTAGAAATGCCTAGACCTATTTTTTCGACCTGGGAAGTGACAAGGCGAATTTCTCTACCACACTAGGATCAATCCTCGCTCCTTTTGCTGATACTATATGGTCTAATAAATTCCCCTCCTTCATATCAAACAAACATTTCTTGGGATCGAGAGATGGAGTAGACCCAACCGACACTTCAAGAGACTCTCTTAGGATGATGGCCGTTCTTCTTTTCTTTCTGGAAGGCGTGATTTCATCTAGATAGATTACCACAAGCTGGTCCTTCTCCCCGATGAGCAGCTATGTCCATGGCTCATTGAAATGTTGCTCCTTCATTAATCAACCAAATGGCATTTTGGCATACATGAATGTGCCCAAAGTTGGTGAAGGTTGTCTTTCTAAATCCTCGGGCATGGCCCGATTTGGTTATATCCCGAAAACCATCAATCATGGATATCCTAGATGCCCGGTTACCCTCGCAATATATGTTCCATCTTAGGTAGGGGTAATTGTCTTTCTTTGAGCTTTTATTCGGGTTTCCGAAATCGACACAAAGCCTGATTTCTACGCTTTTCTTCCTTACTGGGACAAAGTTGGCTACCACCGGAATATCTCAAGGGACAATAATTGAGATCTAACAACTTCTTCACTTCTTTCTCCATGGCCGGTAGCAACATGGGATTTATGCAATACCGACTACGTCTGAATGGTTTATCCTCTTCCTTTAGTGGGATTTTGTGCTCAATGGCAGATGTCATGGGTCTTAGCAGAGATCTTTGTATGTCCATGCAAACATGGAAAACTCTTTCGGCAACTCCGTTAATACTTTCGGCCTTCTGTTCTTCGGTCAAACTACTTGATAATTTGACAAACTTGGACTCCTCCGGTGAACCAATATTGCATTCGGTTGTATCGGCATCTTGCTTCATTTGAGATCTAGCCCTTCCTAGCAGCACATCATTTCCCACCGAACAATCTTTATAAAGGGACCAAGTCCTCTCGGAATGTGATTGTTAGGCGGTGGAATGATCTGATGATTTAGCAATTTATTTAAAACTCCTCGGAATGGTTGCCTTCAAATCGGGATCTTAGTCCAATATGCCTTGAAAATTTGTCCATCGATTGGAGAAACCTTTCAAGTTAGAATCATCCTCGAACACCTCCAATGATTGACATTGTCCGACACCGAGGGCCTATAAGATATAGGCCCTTGGTGCTCAACATCATTTTTATCATAGGCTGAGGAAATTTGAGCAAACTAGGAGCCGGCTAAAGAATCGGTAAGAATGTTTTCTCCCTTGGAATGAAAATGTTAAAATCAAGAAGGAAATTATCAATAAGGTCCATACTTCATTCTGATAATTCCTAATCCATGGATTATGGGCACGATAAGAATTCCTTATCTGGCGAGGTCAATCAACTCAGCATCTCTGAATATTATTATCTCTTCAATTCCCATTTCATTTGCAGCCCTCATACCGAACAAGGGCTTCATACTCTTCCGCGTTGTTGGTGACTTTGAATTCAAGCTTGTATGATAGGGACCACGACTTCTGACAAGGTGATATGAAAACCATTCCAGTACTTGGTACCTTCACTAGAAGCTCAAGTCAAAAAACATCTTCCACCACAGGCTTTGAAGTGGATGTCCGGGGGCTGGGGTTTTTTCCGATTAGTAAAGAGCTTTCAGGGGCATCGATGAAGTGTAGTAAACTAGACCCCAAGTGGGTGTCAAGTGCAAGATGGGGTGATTGGTAGGGTTGCTTCATCAGCGACAATATAGGGAAAGGCTGGGCTTCTCCCCATATAATCTCCTTTGTTCCCCTCAGAGGCCGGAATGGTCGCGTATGTGAGATCCATCTGCGGTGTCCCTCAAGATTTTTGATCCATGATCTAGACAACGACATACCAAATTTAAGGGGGACGTCGGCTACCATAATATCCATGACCCACACTTTTTCCTTGGGTAGTTGAACAGGGAAACCGCCGGGTCTTTGATGACTCCTAGACAACACTCTCCTTGAATGAAATAATATAAATCCTTGATAATTCCTTGTCACCTCCAATCCCAACTCTTCCATGGCCCATTTTAGCGCCAAAAGGTTATGGAAGCCCCGAATCCAGCAAAGAGGCGGGTTATCACGATACTATCATGTATGTCCAGGGATGTGGGGGACAAGTCATCTACATCTTCTACCATGGGGCCTAAGATGGCGGCTGGATTCTCATCTTGAAGGTTCACTGAGTCCCGGAGGAGGGAGGCTGGGGGGTTCAGATTGTAGCAACTTGGAAGGGACCTTTTGAAGTCTTCATCTTTAACTAGCTAAGAGAGGTATAGGAATCCCTAATCTTGAATCTCATGCTCAAAATTGAAGGAGGGTAGGTTTAGGAGCTTCTCTTACCTGAGTGGCCGAGCTCTGGTTCTTTGAGTGAAGCACTCACAGGATTTTCTTGCTTTAGTTGTAGGCTGTAGGTTTAGTAGGCCTCTGCCTTTATGAGGGTTAGTGCAGCCGAGGTCTCCTTCTTTGCTTCCTTGACCTGAGATTGTATCAGTTAGAGGTATGACTGGACCTTTATCCCTTTCCTAACTCATGGATATGAATGTTCATCCAGGGGATTTTCATATGGTGAGTCAAATGGGGGGAAAAGGAGCTTCCTCCAACCACAGTGAATTTGGTCAGATTACGTCTATCTCCTCTCTTCCTCATGATCAACTAGGTTATTTTGGAGAGGGTTTGAATCCTTTGATCTTCTCTGTCCTTTTTCCCTTTGTTCCTTGGGAGGCTTGTGGTCCATTGTTATGGGGTCTCACAGAAGCTCTATTATCAGTGTTCTAGAGATTTCTGTACATGGGCTTTTTTTCTAACTCCCATCTTTCCATCTTGGCAACAAGCGATTTTATTGCTTTGGCTGTCTCATCTATCTAATGGGACAGGGGAATTTGGATGAGGAAGCTTAGGCCTATTCTTGGGCGATATTTCTATCACCCATTACTTTGAGTGGGTTGACAGCCAATATGTTAGATTCTACCTCCACGGCCGCATCGTGCATGTGGGCGGTAGTAATAGCTCTTCTCTCCCTTAGCCCGGTAAGCGGTCGGATCAAAGGTAAGTGATCTTTGCGAAGCTTGGGAGGGTTTTATCTCATGAGGATTAAATTTGTACATTTTATTAAATCTTGGAAGTGAGCGGACTCTCCTTCCTTTCTTTCAGCGACTAGGCTTCTGTCATGTATTACATAGAATCTTTTTTATCTCCCCAGCTGTCTCGAAGGGGTACTATCTCACGACTTGATCCCATCAATGCGTCCAGAAGGCCGAGGGGCCTTGAACCATTTCCATAGTCTCTCCTTGGAGACTATGGACAAAATCCTCATCCATACATCATGCATGCATGGTATTATCATCTGTGAGCTGTAAAAGGCTTCTAGGTGTTCATCTGTAGTTACATCCCCTTCACCCGTGAACTTGGGTGGTTGCTTGAGGTAACCATCTGCAGGAAGGGCATTGAGGAAATTTGAGGTAACACAAGGGGGCATACTTAGTGGCTATAATAGCCTCCATCTGGTCATAGGGGGATTTTCTACTACCATAGGAATATTAGGTGGAGAGAACTAGGAGGAGTTCCATGAAGACTCGGGAACTGAGTCAGTGGAATGGGAAACAAAGAGGATTTGAGGAGAATGCTAATGAACTCAAGTTGGCAGGCGCTTTTCTTCATGCAGGAGTCGAAAAATCCTCTGCTGATCCGCGAGTCTTCATCGATAAATGCTTCAAAGGGGTGGCAAAATTTCTCCCTCAATTTCCCGGTCGGTAGGAAAACTCAGCGGGAACCTCCCAAAATTAGGGGAAATGGGAAACCTCTGAAGGGGTCTCCGGCGAGGAGGAGGAGAGGAGTTCTTATAGAAGGATATGGTGGATTACTTGTTTCGGTGGTGGAAGCTTCTTCTTGAGGGCCTTTCCTTTTCTAGAACCACCTTTGGATGGAGTTAGGGCAACTAAGAACAGCTGTGGATGTGACCGCGTATGTCCGCCTCTGGAAGCCACAATTAAAGCAGCGGGTTCGATCCATTAGATTCGTCACAATGGAGTCGCCAAGTGCATATTAGCAATATCAATAGTTCGATGCCGGTACCTTGAGTGGATTGATGCGTTGTTGTTCTTCCAGGAAAATCTTCAACCGTCCACAGCAGCGGCCTTCGGAAATGTGTTAGCGTGAAGTCCGCTCTGGATTTACTAGCGGGGAAAGGCTGACGGCAGCCATGGCTTTATACGATTGTTTATAGATGGGTGAATGGAAGGAAACTCAAAACCAAGCGGTTCTAACTCTGAAACCCGGGCCGGTGTAGAGCAGAGGTGGTCTTGCGTGAAATTTCAGACAATGGGCTTGTAGTAATGGGTGAACAAGTGGAAGACTTATATGAGAGGAAAGAAGAAGTGCGGTATAACATCGGGTTTCTAACAGGCTGTGGAAGAAAACGTCCAAATGCAATATCATCTACATTCAAACGCAAAAGCCAGAGGAGAATCGCGATGTCTTGACAATAAATCTTTTATCATAACGCAACTGCAATAACTTTCAGTATTTCGGTCAATCGATCAAGAACTCTCTTAGCATGAGATGAAAATAATTAGGAGTAAAGAAAAATTATACGTCATAAAACAAGAAGTATCCTTATCTGAGGATACACAAGCTGAAAGTTGAAATAGCTGTTAAAACATTACAGTGGGGAGCTATGCTCTACGCCGATACCTTACAAATTACAAAGACTAATTTTATATACTCAGAGAAAATCACCTAACATAGGCGTGCTCGATCACCCAAGGCTTGGTGTCAATTCCTTGATCCAAACTTCGTCTTTGATATCTTCTTTTAAGCGACATCTTAACTACATGGCTCCTGCCAAGGTAGGCTGAGCCATTAGAGGGAAGTGTCGGGCAATTATCTACATGAACCTCTACATTGAGTCAAGGTCTTGGCATGGCTTCTGTGGGAGAATTAGTACAGAGGACCATCTCGGGCGGGCTTCCTGCAGGGACATCCATACATTGCAATTAACGAGTGAGGTGAAGTTTCAACCACCACTCTCTGCTTCTTCATTCACTCGGTAATTATCGGGAAGGAGATCAATTTAATGCTGGCACACGGAGAACCCGGTGATCCCTTCTACAGCTAAACTCGGTGTTTCGGCCCTTTGCGCAGTTCTTCTATCACCCCCAAGTGACCAAAGGTTGTGACCATATGCTTCGGTAGCAACTCGCTTGGCTGGGAGGAGGCTGGTCCTTCTATTTCAAAGTTGTGAGGGATGAGGGGGTGATGGAGCCTAATCGCGCACCATGATGTCCCCTCTTTGATGGAGCTGAGCAGAGATCTTCGAATCTGTGGGTGAGTCCTAGATGCTTTAAGCTACATGGCGTCGAGTGGGAGAACTAGTCCTTCTTTTTCACAAGTTAGTGATGGAATGTCAGCGCTCACGATGTCCCTCTGAGATCTGACGGCTTAGAACTTACCCAATACCTTTGTGGGCTCGGGTCCGAGATTCTCTCGGCACTTCATGCCTCGCGGATCCTAACACCAATACCTCGGGACTTCGGTATCCGAGGCTCCATGCCACTGTATTCCCTTTCGCCGACTCTGCTGCAAAGCCCCCACCTCGGTATTCGAGATGCTCGCTTCATAATCAGCGCAATCCCAGCCCAAATTCTTGAAGCCTTTTCTTGCGAGGCCGAATCGCGATCACGATGCGGATAGCGGTTCCTCTCGATCAGATCAGCGGCCTATCCACCTTCTGCGCTTCAGCGTCCTCGCTGGTGGTACCAATGCCAGGTCTTTACCACCTGCAGAGTCCCGGTTCAAGAAATAACATATGGCAGGCGCTGCGATCAACTGACCCTCGTGGCACCCATAGAAGTGCCTCTCGAAGGATTCTGACCATTGACTTCCTTAAAACTTTAAGCGCTATACTTAACACGATTTGGTCAATCTGCAATTACCCCGGTAGTTGATGCGCCGCCAAGAAGGCCTTGGATCTTGTCGATGACACTTTTCCTTCGCTTGACACAGCACTACTTGGAAAGGGAATTCTCCACGTCTTTAGCGCTTAAGCATTTTGTGCAACTTACAGACCCGAATTCTCTCAAGCCCAAGACAAGAATTATAAGCTAACACAAACTTTCAACATGAAAATTTATAGTCTCATCATCTCTCAAGATCTCAAGGAACATGTGTTCTCCAAACCATGGATTTGTGGCAAGGACTATAAGGTATGGAAGATTCCATGATACTATCTTCATTACAAACTTTCAACATGAAAATTCATAGTCTCATCATCTCTCAAGATCTCAAGGAAATAAAAATCATTTGGAGAGGTACATTATGCAATTGGGGCAAGGAACACTCATTTAAGGTTCTATCATTTTGTTTCTAAGAGTCTTTAGCGTAATGATCCCACTAAGAGTTAATTCATGGGAGCAAAGGTTAGGCCATATGGCCCCCAAATTTTAGATAGGAGGTGGGTTGGGAAGCCCCAAAGAGAACTTTTCCCACAATCGAGCTAACAATCTTCTTATAAGTTGGGATAGGGATAGGTGCCATGGTTAGTTAATCTTTTTGTATTTGAGGATTTTTTCCCTTCTTTACAACCTTCACTATTTGTGAAGGGAAAGGCCACAAAGCCTTGCATTTGAACATTGTTTGCAACTTGGGTTTCAACGTTTTCCACGTTGGTCGAGGGAAATCCTTAATTCTATGGTCAATGATTTGGCATTGAAACATATGTTCAAGATCTTAATGTACTAGACCGGTTGGTGAATCCCCCCTCTATTCATCGCCACCTAGATGTACATAAATTCATTAAGGTCTTTAAACATTTTGACTCTTAAGGAAACCCCTTTTCTAAGGCCATAGGTTGAAGAACCTCATAAGCTCATGTCATATGAAATTACCAATTGATGTA
>SNQJ01S0070231.1:7867-46787 GCA_010110895.2 Picea sitchensis | reverse complement strand
TTTGCCCAGGTTGCGAAGGAGTTTCTCTTGAACAATGACACATATATTGTTACATAGATCCACTTTGTATTGGTCATGGATATGACTTGTCACCTCGTAGATCCACTATGTATTCTTCGTGGCTATGATTAGTTCAGGTCATGGGAGTATAGATCCATAGTGTATTTTCAGTGGCTATACCTTTTTATCAATACAATTATGGATCCACAGTGTATTTTATGGCAGCCATATCTTGCAAGTCTTGATCACCCAAGCATAGGTATGTCTGTCTTGGGTTTGAAACATGTCATAATATTTGTTGGATGTTTGTGTGTAGCTTCTGTCAGGTTCTCTACATCTATACCCTTTCTTGAAAGTATACAAAGCATTTCATTTATCAGTTCTCATCTTCTAACTTCATACTTTGGGGGGCAATCTGTTACACATAAAAAATATTCACTTTGATAGTGTCGCAAGCGTCGTCATTACAAAGGTTGTAAGTGTCGCATTTTGCTCACAAGGTCACAAGTGTCGCATGTTGCTCACAAGTGTCGCAAGTGTCAAAGAAAGAATGATGCCATGATTCCTATGTCGTGACTATAACGACATGAGAAGGACACTTGAAACACCTCAAACATTTGATTTGGAAGAGGAGAAATGAGTAAGCAGGCTTGCAAACCTTTTTCCATTTGAATGCACCTCAAAAACTGAGTTTTTGGAGGGGAGCGCTCCCCTATACCTCTTATGGGAGTGTTGGCGCTCCCCCTTACACTATATGGGAGCATTATAAATCTCCTTTGGCCCTTTTGAGGGAGCGTTGGTGTCTTTAGGAGTGTTGGCACCCCCCTAAAGCCTACTAGGGAGCGCTACAACGCTCTGATGACCCTTTTGAGGGAGCGCTTCCTATTTTGGGCAGCAGTTGAGTTGTTGAGATGAATGGGGGAAGGATCTTTTCATTCTTAGAAGGCAGTTGAGCTTGAATCCCTGGTCCAGCCATGTTCTTAGGGCATATCCTTAACTGAAGGAGGAAAATCCTCAACTTCCCCAAGGATATCTCAAGTGGTTAAAAACTCTCCAAGGATATATAAGCAAGCTTTCTCATGGTGAAAGGGGGACTAGAAAAGAAGAATCACACCAAACTTATGATCTCATAAGTGGTGTTGGAACAAAGATGTTTTGGAAGTAAGAGACCTATGATCTCATAGGGAGCAATCTGTGAAGCTATCGTCATTCAGATTGTGGATCTTTTGAGCAAGGGGTAGACAAGGAGGACTTGGAAGAATTGTCACATTCCATCTACGGTTGTAAGTAATGGTTTGTCCTCATTAATATAATTTGCTTGGCCTGTTTCTTTCTAATTCATGTTCAATATCACATGAATTTGTCTCTTTAGTAGATAGACCTATTTCAGACTAATATTGATAGAGTAGGAAGTGGTTATACTATTGTTTGTCTACAGGGCTCATCGAGGAGTGAAAGATTGGAGATCAACTCGGAGCGTGTAGGGACAAACACTGGTAAAAGGTACTTATTTTCTCCTTCCTCCTCACACACTAGTCCACCTAGATCTAAAAGGAAGTCAATGATCATGATAAGCACTTTCTGTCTTAGAGTTAAGAGTCTAGCTCTTTGAGGATATCTACCTGTCTACAGGGAGATTTTCCTTCAACAGCTATATCACAAAATTTTTGGCCTCTGCAAGCCAAGGACATAGGTGGGTTGGGTGGTATTCCATGCACAGGTTGCACAGATACCTTGCTTTTCGTTTCTCAGTGTTTCCCCCGCCAACATTATCAATGGGTTTCTTATCCCCCTTACCCTTCTTTCGTTTGTTTTTCTTTCCTTTAGGCTACTCGGTGGCCTTTGGATTTGTCGATTGCACTGTGTGTACATATGACGTTTTAGTAGGGGGAGCAGCCAAAAAAGTAGTTTGGTTGGCTGATGCGTGTTGTATATAAAATTGCTGCAATTGCTTCGTCAATTGCTCAACAAGTTTTGTTTGTGCTGAACCAACAATACTATCGGCATGTGGTCCAACTCTCTGTCTGTTTTTATCAAGTATTGAGCATGGCGCATCTAGAAATATCTCATATAATAAACCAGACTGAGAATAGATGAGCTCAAGTTGTTGAGCTCTCATGATGGCATCTTCTTAGGAAAACACTCCTGATGTCACGACGTCTTTGGATAATTGTTGGACCAAAGACTTAAGGAACCACTCGAGTAGGAATGCTGGTGGGAATGGCACTTTAATTAAACTCTTCTAGTGTCTTGATTCTCAGATGTGATCAAAGATATGGTCCACTTTTGTCTGTGCAAAATTGGCCAGCAATTTTGTGCCAGTGTCGTATCTCACAAGTAACTGGAAATGGTTTAAGAAGGCCATTGCCAATTCGCCAAAGGGAGAGTATCTTGAGCAGTCGAGCTCAATGTACCATTTCTCAACACTCCCAATAAGAGTATGTTGAAACAATCACAACTGTACAGAGTCGTCTTTCAACGAGTTAGATGAGCACCAAAGGTGGAAGGTAGTCACTTGATCGCCTGGATCTTCATTCATCTTGGCTTCAAACTTTGGTATGTCTGAAGGCAACTTTGTCGACATAGGGGGACAACACAGATCATGACAGATAGGGTCATTCAACAACCTTGTCAAGTTTGGAAAATGCAAGGTTTCCATGAAAGGTAGTTTGGGTTGTTGGTGATAGCCTGGGAAAAAGGGACTTGGAGTTTGACTAGCACCAGGTTTCTAGGAAAATTTTGGCTACTGGCTTGGGTTCTGGTAAAAACCATGGCCATGACCAGCATAAGGATTTTGCGTGTGAGGAGACATCATCGACTGATTCCCAAAATAGGATGTATATGAACAGGCATGCATTACATTCGGAGGACTTTGGGAAGGGTTGCCCCATGCCGATCCCGTGGGGATAGGCATAGTAACCTGTCTGGGGTTCCATTGACTATGAAAAGAATTTCCCTAGATTGGCATTCCAGATGAGGGGATGGATCCCTGCCAATAATTTCAAGGTCATGATGTGGAAGAAGTTTCTGGGTTTTCCCCTTGTGCAAGAATAGTACCCTGCATAGGAATAGGTTGTCTAAAACTAGGGGTGCCCCGAGTCGGGAAAGAAGCTGACGAGAAGGCGTTGTTACCAAATGCATCGAACAAATAAAATAATGTCGAACCTACTAACATATTATGTGAAGGTGTTCCTTGACTCCTTGCTCCAAATAAACTATGGTGTGTAGGTGGCCCGACAGATTCTTGATGCATGCCACCAAGCGAAGGGGACGAAGGAGGTATATGAACTCCCCCATAAGGGAAAATGTTAAAAGGAGCGGAAGTTCCCCCCGTGTGGCCTTGCAGAGGAGAATTAGAGCTCCCTGCCCCCAAACCTAAAGTCTGTGAAGTGGAATAGGAAAGTACAGGACTTGTACCTGAGCTAGGCATCCCGTATGAGAACGGAGGGCCTGTCGCACTTGGTGGAAAAGGGTTGTGGCCACTGCCATAGATAGGATCAGACAACTTTGCGAGGTAGAGTCAATTGAGACCATGGTGGATTGAAATGGTGATAGTGGGTTGGGAGGTGGAAAGTCTCCTGTGGTGACAACCGTAGTGGGAATTGAAGAATTCCCACAGGGGGTGACAAAATTTGCTTCCATTCCTACGTGCGACACTATCTGGCACTCGTAAGGGTGAATCGGTATGATGATGGGTACCAAAACATCAGTGGTTGGAGTTTCAGGTGGACCAAGAGCTTTCGCTTCACATTCTAAAATGGTTGTTTCCTCCGGATGTTGGTCGGGAACAATTTCTTGTGACCCGGTCGCTTCAAAAGACCCTTGTTGGTCTAGATTGTTCCTTAGTGGTGGCGGGGGTGGCTTCAGTGTAACCGGTGATAGGCCCAGAATCCTTCATGACCGGTAGTATCTTGATCCTCCACTATGTGAGAAGATAAAATACACTCTAGGGCTGTCTAGTCACTAAAAAACAACACACACTAACAAAGAAGTCCCTACAAGATCAAACAAGCAAAAACTAAATTAATTGGAAGAATAGTTACAACAACCAACACTAGAGAAACTTACCGGTGCAAGTGCATCTCGAACATGGAAGTACCCTCCGGGTATACTCGAAAAGCATGGCCTGATGTTTGTCCTATGTACCACGATATACCCCCGCAGTCACCTGTGTATGTCTCTAAAAAGATAGGCAACTAGGTTTCCAACGCGTGAACAGTCACCAGGTGGGTACAGTCGAAATTCAGGTAGACCACAATGAGTAGGGTATCGATCCTGAAACATGTCAAGGGTATCGAAATAAAGTGGTCCGGAAGACAATTGAGGACCTCGAATGGATTTGAGACCCACGAAGTTCCGTGGAAAATGCAATCGACGGAATTCCAAAACAAGCCCTCTATATGTGTTCTCCACTATGATTGGTCTAGCTTTGAAGGGGTTATCTCTGCTACCTTTCCACATGTGACCTCATGTTTATCCCCTATGTTAGAGGGGGGTCCCAGATAACTTTCACGATACTAGAATTTGACACTCCCTAACTCAGACTCCAATGTTTGATTTTAATGGCCTTGAAGAGTTTCCTCTCCAACCTAATTCAAGGCCCTAACCCTATACTAGTTGGTTGACCCTACAAACATAAAAGTCNGATAACTTTCACGATACTAGAATTTGACACTCCCTAACTCAGACTCCAATGTTTGATTTTAATGGCCTTGAAGAGTTTCCTCTCCAACCTAATTCAAGGCCCTAACCCTATACTAGTTGGTTGACCCTACAAACATAAAAGTCTAATGAATTTTATATTTAGTGTTAATTTTTATGGCTTGTCTTACATAAAAGGTTATGAAAGTGAAACTAGTGATGTTTGAAAGATGAAAGAAAAATAAACAGAAAGCTGGAAAGAAAAACCTTTACTTCACACATATTTTCAAACTTAAATTTTTTTTACTAAGATCTTTGAACAACAACCTCAAAGCAGAATTTCACTCGACCATGAGCTACTTATGATCTAAGTAAGCCATCAAGAACTTATGAAAGCAAAGGATTTTCCCTGGTTACTAATGCAAAACAACACTTTTTAACTAATCAATGAATTTTTATTTTTATTTTATTTGAATGCTCACAAAGCAAAAGGGAAAAATAACAACAATCCAAAACCAAGAAAGTTTCTGGCCTAAGCATAGATTGCAAAGATTCACTATACAAATCACACACAAGCAACTTAAAATCAGACTCTCACACTTGTCTAAAAACCCTATAAAAGAAAATTTTACGGAAAACTTCTAAATGAAAAAGAAAGCTATTGTTGTGATCAAACCTAAGTTATTGACTTCTATGACAGAGACCCAAAAACCTAAGAGGTATAGCTCTTGTCAAAGGAAAGGATGACTGCCTCACCTTCAATAAAAAACTTCTCCTCAAGCACACAACTGACAATTCAACAACAAGCATGTGCACGCGAGCTATGTAAAGTCAGAGCACATGTACATGCATGTTGGCCTTATACAAGCCATGTGTATCTCTTAAACTCTAAAGCAAAATAAAAATCCAAGCAAGCCAACCCAGGCAGAGACTATTGGTACTAAAAACCAAAATCTCTTGAAAACTCAGACACTTACTTTAACAGAAAAAGAAAAAAATTCAAGGGAAAATTCATAGAAAAAATGAATCTGATTTGAAACCTAAGCTATAGACTGCAAACAACAAATACTAGAAAGATTTTCAGAAAACCCCTTAGAAGGACTAATTCTGACAGTGAAGAGGATGACTGCCTCTTTAAAAGCAATTTTCTAGAATCATACATGCGATTGTCAACTCCTCATCCAGCGTGTACACGCGAGCTGTGAGAATGCAGGGAACGAGTACATGCATGAATACCTTATATAGGTCATGTGTACCTCTGTGGGTCTTAAAAAAAAAATTTGCAATCAAGCAAAGAAACAGAGATAACTGGTATGGAAGACTAGAATCTCTATTGGCTCAAACTTTTGCATAAACTTTAAAAACAGGAAAATTAAATGAGTTCTTAAAAATACCCAAACATATCCCCAAGAACCCTAGAGATTTCCCCAGTATGGTCGCCAATTCTGTTGTGAGTGGGAAATCCCTCTACAAACTAGCACATAGGGTTTAAATATGCATGCAGAAAAGACCTAAAGATTCCTACTTTCTACCATCATCCTAGACCTAATCCCCATTATTCTTAAGCAAATACATAGTTAAGAAGATCAACTGAGCATACCTTATTTTGAGCGTTTGTTGTCGATCCTTCTTTATGCTTGATCTGTCTTTGACTGCAGCTCTCCTCCCAAGGCTGACCTGCATTCACAAAAGACAAACAAAGAACTACACATGCATTTGATATATATATTAACGGGTTAGAGATTCAATCAACATATGTGCAATAAACCATGAAAACCTCATATGGTGGGACGGGAAAAGTATCTCTTTATTATTAGCTTCAACAAATCAACTTACAATGAAGAAGTCAACCGCTGCTCCATGAACCTGGTACTGGGATCCTCTTCAACTGTCCTCCAACTTCTTTGCTCTATATTTCTCTTTGCATGAGGATGGCTAAAGGGTTGGGACAAAGGGAATGTGAAATCAGGTATAATTTCTTTACTATGATTCTCCTCCTTCAAATGAGACCCCTAACCCTTCTTTTATAGGCTAGAAGAAGCTAGGTATTTGGACGAAACCTCGGCCATGCATGGCCAGAAGGGTCAGTTAACTCACCCAAAGTTGTGTGTTCCGTCGACAACTTTCCTTTTTTCGTTCTTTTGTAGGTACATGTGGGTTGTTTTGGGTCAGCCATCATGTACACGTGTGCAGTAATAGAGCAGGGCACGTGGGCCTTTATAAAAAGTGTTTTTAAGAAGAGTTGTTCAGCAATGCTTTCGAAAAGAAGGAATTTGAGATGGCATGATGCCAGGTAAGCATGTTTGGTGCAAATTAGTGTCATAACAGGGAGATATATGAGGAAGAGTAATATGAGATCTGAGTCCTATGCTAAGTAAAAAATAACAAGAAAACCAATGTCTCAAGCTAAGAATTCATGAGGGAATCCCTTTGGCTTTATTAGAATTCTAGACAATGGATTCAAGGCCTTATTGGACACATTAGAAGCACTGAAAGAGGAGTTCTCTGAGGGAATATGGAGTAGTGAAGGGTATATCACTCTTTCACTATGTTGAGACAACATGAGGGGCCACTAAGAATTTCAATATTCCTAAGAGAAGTGAGGACATTTCCCCATAGAAAATTACTTTGGAAAGTTTACCCTTTTTCCAAGCCTTGCTGAGATTTCATTCTTAAAGTTAACCTTGGTGGAATCATGGTCTAGCTAGGGGGTGGCCATATGTAGAAAAACATAGTGTAGTTATTCCTATAGTTGGATGGAAAAAATTTCACCCTCGGTTGGCTTATTGGGAAACACCTCTGAAAAAATTAGTTCTCCATTTTGTGTTATTATGTTACACCTCATGCTCATAAATGAAGGAATTGATTAAAATGCTTCCTGATGCATATGTGTAAACAATGATATACTTGGTGGTCATAATTTGGTAAATAAGTGATAAAATTTTATGTATGTTTATTATATGAGCTATGACTCCTATGAGTTTCTAGACTCTATTTTGGTTTAACATTGTGGCACATAAGCTATAATATGATGGTTGAGTGTGCATGTTGTGTTAGACTAAGAAGTTGTTTTGTTAAGGGGGGGAATTTATGGGTGTGTTGAAGGAAACATAAGTCTATATATGTTGTGTGTCAATAATCAATCATTATGATGATGATTTATATTTTCCTTATTAGCATGCACAATAGAATTGTTCCTAGCATTATGAGGTAGAATACAAAGTCTTATGGATTGTTGCATTCTTGGCATAACTCAAGAAGAAATTGAATTGGTAGTCATAATAGAATTCTCTTGGCACTCCATCAATTTGTAAAAGAGTTATTTCATACAAAAATTGATTTAGAATGATTTGTTGATTGGTTTGATGGGTAACTAGAGGGGATTTTGTTTCATAATGATGGCAAAGTGTGAATGCATGGAACGAGGGTATTTTTTTTGGTTAGTCCTCTTATTGAGAATGTGTCATAGACTGAGAGTTGATAATTAAAGAAGAAACGATATCGATACACACACACACACACACACACACACACACATTCTAAAGAAGAGGACTAAATAAAAAAAATTACCCTCATTCCATGCATTCATGCTTTGCAATCATTATGAGATAAACTCCCCACTAGTTACCCATCAAACTAACCAACAAATCATTCCAAATCAATTTCTCTATGAAAAAACTCTTTTACTAATTGATAGAGTGCCGTGAGAGTTATATTATATGTGTGTGTGTGTTTGTACACACACATATAAGTCACTGTTAAATAACTATTCATTTAGAATGAATTTTTGATTTGTTTGTGGTTGGAGTGTTGCATGATATGAATTAAATGATGGTATATATATTGTTTGAATGTGATGAAATAAAGCCATTGGATTCTAATAGTGATTTGTTGTTTTTAAAATCATGCCTTACTCAATGGGCAAGTAATAGTTAAGTAGATTGTGTGGAGAATATATAGACTCGAGCCTTGGAAATTTTACCCCTTGTTTACTAGAAGGGACTCTAGTAGTACTTACTATCAATATGGTGAAACTACTCACCAATTTTGAACAAGTATAGAGCCTAGGAATGAGGAGTTTTTACTATATCATAGAAGCACAATAGAAGGTCGTTTACCTTAGTTTAAACACTTGATATTTGCAAGAAAATCTTAAGTAACTCTTGGAAATTTTTCCTAAGGAAAATTTGCAAAAAATATTGTATCACATGAAATTTAACTTCATGTGATACATTGTGTATCGCACAAAAAAAAATTCCACGTGATACAAGTGAGAAGACACAAAGATTTGGAAAAAGTCTTGGAAAATTTGGGCCTTTCACACAAAAGGAAATTTGCTTGCGATGCAACATATTAAACAAAGATAAAATTCACGTGATACATTATATGAAGAGAACCTTCATGGAAATGTGATAAAGCTATCCAAAGGATGAAATTTTTTAAAAATGTGAAGAATGAATATCTAGGTGACATGATAAGATGGAAGATTCAACTCATTTCATGTTATAACCCTTTTTAAAATGTGTTATGTCACAAGTTATAAAAATTCTATGTGAATTAAGAAGTTTGTAAGGGATGCAATATATTGAAGATAAAGAGAAGATAAAGAGAAGTTAAATATTGTTTTAGGTGTGATGAGGAGTTAGAGATAGACACAAAAATGGGGAAAGAAAAGAAGAAGAGAAAGAAGGAAGTGGAGGTTTGGTGTGTGGGGAGAAAGTTTCTAAGGACAAAATGTGTTGCAAGAGAAAATATCCGTGTTACATGCCACAAGGAACAAACATTTCTAGGGATATGAAAAAGGGAATAAATAATGAAAAGGTCGGAAAGGAAAATGAAGAAGTGAAGGGGAGTTTCGCTCAGGAAGTAATTTTATGACATAACACAAGAAATCAACCTTTCTTGTGATACATCATAAGATGAGAATTTTGTGGATTTTTCAATGGAGTCATCGCATGGATGAAAATTTTAGAAGATGTCATAATATGTTGCATAGACAAAGAAGTTTGAGGTTGTGATACATCACATGATATAAAAATATGGGTCATGACACGACACAAGGGACAAATTCTTTTGAGAATGTGATAAGGATGTCGCAGGTAAAAATTGTTTGAGGTGAGAAATGATGCACAATGGAACAGTTTTCCCAATGTGGTATGTTGCATAAAATAAAGGTTTGGGTGTGATGAGAAGTTTGGGAGAGTAGTGATATAGTTCATGAGATAATTTTTTCCATGGTGTATAATCCAACAAGAGATAGATTTCCTTGGTAGGCGTGAGACACGAGGGTTATTTGTATGAGATACCATCATCTCGATTATGTGGTTCCATGTATAGATGGTGTTATAACCTTTTTTCCACCCTATGGGCCTAGAGGGGAACACAGTAGAAGATGAAAGCCAAGACATAGCTCTAGCTTAAGATTTAGATTACTTTTGTAGGGTTTCACTTGTCATGCATGGAAAAAGGGAAACATGTCATGGGTCATATATAGTGCAACCCGAAACACCCTTTGCAACCTTCTAGATTCATAGAGCTTTGAAGAGGCAAGCAAAGGATGAGTATTTTTTCATGGCATGAACCTTGGAACTCACATCATTCAAGTCTACATTGGTCTCTAGAGGATCTATAATCTTTGTAAAGCCTATTCCAAGGATCTATATAAAGAAGGAAAATATTGAGAATGAGGAGGAATACAATGACCACTAAAGAAATTATTTCTCCATATACATCAATTCAGAGGTGTTTCTCCATGTACATCAATTGCAATTAGGTTTTCTAGATTGCTTGAAGAGTTGAGGAGGAGTAAGGGGAAAAGGGGAATTTACATACATTAAGAGGTAATTGTATTAATGTATTTCCATTATTCAAATTGATAGAACATTGGTTTTCCCCTATGAATACTTGTATTTCATGAATAAATGTTCAGATATGATTTATTTTATAACACATCAGGTTAGATCCAAGCTAGATATATGATTCTAACACTAAGAAGAGAAATATGAAGGAATTTATTGTCTTTTGTGTGCATGGAGCAAGTTGTAGAGGTTGGAGATGAAACTTCAGGTTTGTAGTAGCCAGGATATAGAAAGGGAAACCTTCAGGAAAAGGTATGATATTCCACCATTTCTTATTTTAATTGTGAATCAGATTGCTTGAGTCTAAAGGAAAGTTAGAGAAATCTAGCCCTGTGTCTATTTAGGATCAGTAGGAAGATCCTAGGGATATCTTACTATCCACTTGTGAGATTTTATCCATAACATAACTGACAACTCTACTGGGGATTGAACCCAGAATCTATGTTTTTGTATACAAATGATGATAAATTAATTCCATTGGGGATTCAACCTAGATGTTCGTTTATGGATAAAATATCATGGGTGGATAGTAATATCTCCCTAGGATCTTCCTACTGATCCTAAATAGATAGAAGGATAGAATTTTCTGGGTTTCCTTTAGACTCAAGAGATTTGATTCAGAATTAAAATAAGAAGTGGTGGAATAACATACCTTTTCTTGAAGGTTGTCCTTCATATATCATGGGTGATGCAGAAATGACGTTATATATCCATCCTCTACAACTTATGCCTTGCACATAAAAGAAAATAAATTCCTTCTTACTTATCTTCTTAGTGTTATAATCCTAGATCTAGATTGGATCTAACCTGATGCGTTATAAAAAAAATTAGATCTGAACATTTATGCATGAAATATAAGCATTCATACGGGAAAACCAATGATCTCTTAATTTGAATAATGGAAATACATCAATACAATTACCTCTTAATGTAGATGCATTCCCCTTTTACCCTTTCTCCTTTATCCTCCTCATCTCTTCAACCAAGCTAGGGAACCTCACTACAACTGATGTATATGGAGAAGCACCTCTAAATTTTGACAACATAGATATGAAAATGATTCTTCCTCCTCATGTTAAATATTTTCCTTCTTTATATATATCCTTGGAAGAGGCTTGGGAGAGCTTCTAGGTATTCTAGAGACCAATGGAGACTTGAATGATGTGAGTGCCAAGGCTCATTCTAGGAAGAGCCAACTCATCCCTCATTTTCCTCTATGAAAATCCACAAATACAGAAGGTTGCAGAGAGTGTCGCAGGTTGCACTATACATGACTTGTGACATGTCACCCTTTGTCCATGCATGAAAAGTGATACCCTACAAAAATAATATAAATATTAAGCTAGAGTTATGTCTTGGATTTCATCATCTATTGTGTTCCCTTTTGGTCCTGTAGGGTGGAAATTAATTCTATAATATATTCCCCCAAATGTGTGAGGTTAGGAAAGGAATGGATGGTTGAAACACATTAAAATAAAATAATATCCATGTGAGGCAGTGTGAGGAGAGAGAAAAGAGGTTCGGTCATCAAAGAGTTCCTGCAATTAAACACCAAGGGTAAAATCATATATAGACAATCCTAAAGGTATAAATACTCAGACTCTGAAGAGTATCAAAGCATGGTTTCCAAAACAATACATAGCGGATCCATGACATGAAATGCAAGAACATGGCCACAAAAGAATACATAGTGTATCCATGTCGTCAATGAGATCATATCTAAAAGAAAATACAATTTGATATATGCCATAATATATGCATTATTAATACAATGATCACTAAAGAAAGTGCTCCCAAAGTCTTCAAAGTACTCTTAGGCAAGTGATATAATCCATCGAAACTTGGGAGGGGTGATTTGAATGAATTATGTGGCTCCAATCCCAAGTTCTTCATCCCAAAACCTGATGGCATGAATGTAAAACATGTGAATAAATCAGTTTATGTCAAGCATGGTAGAAATCATATGATTACTAGTCATTGATGTATACCATTAATAGATGTGAGGAGACCCACTAATGAAGAAGATGGACCCCAAGGTACCTAGTACAATCTAGCGAGTGTGAATAGAGGATCTGATGTTGAACACTCGTAGAATCAATCGATCATGAGTCAATTATGAAAAACCACTATCAATGAGGAGGCCTGCCACTGAGGACTACAAGCTCCAAGGTACTAGCTAGTTTCTAGATCCCTCTCCTAGATAATGTGTTGAGTTTGATAGGAAGAGATCCTTTCAAGGATGGAATTAATGTATACCTCATAAATGAACACTAAACATATATTTGGAGATGATATTAAGAGAGAGCATCACCAAGTACAATTGAAATAGGGATGACCGACTCGAAAATTCAAAAAAAACAACAGATGGTCGACTAAGGATTAAACTTCCCTTGAACATATGGCATGACATAATGATGACTTGAAAACAAGACACAAGAGATAAATGGATATAGCACAACAATGCAGGAGGAATTGAAGCCGTCTCCATGATGACTAGAAGAATAACCATCTAAAGGAGTATATGTGACTCATATTACTTGGAAGACTCGCGGGAAAGATAAAAACCAACTGTAAGATGATAACTCAAACAAATCCACTCTTAGTAGTTTTTCTCTTCATGGGATGGTGGATGAAAAATGGATTCCATATAATGCAAGAGGAATATGGTCAAATGATACTTAAATAGAATAAGAGGGATCTAGGAAAACAACAGTGCAACGACGGGATGTTGTTGATTTCTTTTTGTTTTTCCAATAGTTAAAGTATTATATTATTTTATTATTATTTAATATGCAAAAGGATCACAACTGAAAGATAGATATCCATAGAACAATAAGATATATCCTCAGGGAAACCCTCAAAGGGGAGAAAACCCTACAAACTTTTCTCAGGATAGATTCCTTCAACATGGACAATGTCATACAATGTTCTTTCATGAAATCAAGACCAAAGAGACCCAAACATGAACCAAGAATAGCCTCCTAGATAAGTGCGTACTAATATATTGTACTTATGTTGAATGAGTGATCAAAATGACTTGATATAACCTCTATTTATACTCTAAAAGACCTAAAAGACATGAATTATCAATAAAACCTTTCACAATTACACTTATGAATAACCAATACAATTACATTTAGAAATAAATTTTGAAATTACATAAAATCTCAAAAGATTGTATGACGCAAGAACCAAATGCATAGGAAACCATTAAGAAACATAAAAATTAGGAACCCCCTTGAGAAATGGAAATAATATAGATGAACATAGAAAATTAGTCTCAATGTCAAGTCATGGAAGGACTATAGGGGGTTCCTGGGCCTGCGAGAAATCATAGCATGGGCTCAATATAGAAATCTAGGAGATAACTAGGGAATCCATGGATGGTAGGCACTACCAAACCAGTTACAACATGAAAAAATGGAGTGGTTAATGTTGCAATCTAATGGGATCAACCCTAAGGAAGGTATTGAAATAATGGATGGTAAATAATGCAAAGTGTGGATGCAGGGAAAAACCTATCCCTATATTCCAATTTGAAAACATGTACCTCAACTTCAATGGAAGTTTCCATTTCTGTAAAAACGATTCTCTGTAATCCTTTCCACACATGTAAACTAGATTCCAAGGTCAAAACACATTGTAAAATATCAAAAAAGAAAATATTTTTGGATTTGTTCGATACAATATATGAAATAAAAAAACACTCACACCACACACCTATGTACAAGGAATTGCACATTCTAATGATTCAAGTGAAGTAGAATCCATTGCTAGACTCCAACCAAGGAACTTGATCATAAACAATGAAATCATGAGCCGATGTTGGCATCACATGCCTTACTAAGAAATGAATTTTTGCATATGAAGATACTCATCATGAATATTCTTGTGAGCTAGGAAAACTCCTTGATGATTCCCATCAAGACGTGAAGGAGGTATGAAACATGATTATTCAACATAAGGGGAAATATATGATTCAGTGGGAAGTTACAAAAATGAAATCTGAGGCAGAAAAGGGTTAAGACTAGGAGGGCTACTGTATGCCTGATAAAATTCCCCCAGTCTAAGATAAAAACTCATCATGCTAAATTTAGTGGGTTTAAAATAAGGGATGATGTATTCTCAATGATGTTATTCCTACTTGGGATTATTTTTGGAAGCCATGACATCTAGGATGGTTTCCTCTGAAGGTAACTCGAAATATAGGATGTCATGTGAACTTGGAGACTCGATAACCCGTAAGGGTGGAGTAAGATGATCACACTCCATGTAAGGATGGAGGTGTTGACCAATATCAATAGATGTTGATGGGATTTTATGATAAAAATATCAACTGCAGTGAGAAGCATTGAGGCTCCATATGATTCAACATCCTTGGAACGAGGTACCACCCAAGGATCGAAAGACTTGAGGGATCCACTGGTAATTGAAGAGATCATATTTATTGGATAATTTTTCATAGTAGGAGGTGGGGGGGGGGAAGAGGGAATGTTACCATGAGTGAAGAGTCTTTGAACATCCCTGCACCAACACTCATGTAAAACTCCTAGGTATCACCAAAAAAGGGTACATTAGACCCCACATTGGATCCAAGATCTAGGGTACAAAATTTATGTTGATCAATTGTTATTATATTCCATTGATGAGAGAAGCATAAGACCCTAAATACAAACTATGCAACTGAAATTATCTCATAGAAACAAGTGCGACCAATTAATATATTGTACTCAAGAGGTGCATCGATGAACTCCAAAACAACATAGATATTCTTACCACCTAAATCGATGGGTAAGGAAGTGATGATCATCCCATGGGGATGGAACATATATCCATCAAATTATTTCAACAATGTTGTATAGGTGTCAATATTTGGAGAGTTGAGGGTCTTGCAACATGACATAGACATAATGAAAGTCTAAGCTCCTTCATCAATCACAGTACGAAATAAAATTTTCCCCATCATTCTCACTTTGATATAGAAAGTGATTTGATGGGAGAGCCTATGATGATACTAATCAGAATAAATTTTATCAAACTCGAATTTGAGGGATCAAACCCACCTATTGCATAAAACAAGGATTTTTGCTTCACTGGGAAGCTCTAGAGAAATTTGAGTGTAGACATGGCACATGGTGCCTGGGCCAAGTCTTCCACAATATTGTAGTTTTCAGTTGCCTATGTATTCAATTTATGTTTCATTCATCAAATAACTCCCTTTCTGGAGAGAAACAATGTGTCAAAGGATGGATTATCAATATAAAGAGGGCCACCAAGCTGGGAAGAATATTTTGGCTCTTGTATAGTGGAAGTAGGCTCAAAATTTTCATATTTCTTTGCTCGAGTCTACAAATTAACTATTTTTGTCACACATGAAAATGGAATAATTAAAGGATAACCCATGTTGTTCAGGGGTACCTACCATTCCCCTTTGTGGAGGGGCAGTATTTGTTGCAAACATGTGTTAAGTTTGAGGGGGAAAAGGATGATTTAGGACAACAGGCTACTGGGGGGGGCTTTGTTAAGCCAAAAGTTGATGGACCTCATCCTTCCAAGGACACTTATCAGTAGTTTGGTCCTCCCCACAAATCATGCATGTCAACTGGCTCTTATTATTCTCTTTTGTGCCCCACCCCTTGATTTGTTTGGGTGGGAGTGGTCCCTTGCTCAATATTAGAGTTCTTATTTTTGTTCCTCTTATTCTTTCCTCCAGGTTGCTGGGGATTCTTTGGTTGTGTGGATTACACTAAATTCACCTTGGAGTTATGACTAGGTACCATTTCATTTTGAGCATTAGAATTAGTAGCTGATGGGTGTGACAAAGTAGACATGTGATCCATATGGTCAACTAACTGACACAGAAGCATGAGATACATAACCCACCACACCATCAACGTGGTGTCCTAGTTTTGGATTCTTGGGATCTTTCTATGGAATAAGAGCATGTGATATGATATCATACAGAGTTCCCAACTAAGAGTAAATCAAATCCTCTATTGGTTGCAGAGGTTTTAATGGATGTTCCATATAACTAAAAATATTTGGGTGGGAAGAGATTGTAGTGGAGGATTGTTTTCTCGATGCTTTTATTTTCAAAACGCACTGGTGTGCACACATAAATGAGAAGTACCAGTACCAATGTGCATACATAAATGAGAAACACCAATTCACACACATAAATGATGAGCATTGATGCAAACACATAAATGAGAAGCATTGGTTCTCACACATAAATAAGAAGCATCGGTGCACACACATAAATGAGAAGCATTGGTGTGTACACATAAATGAGAAGCACCAATGCACACACATAAATGAAAAGCATTGGTAATTTTTTTAATTATGCATGCACTGTTGTGTATTGTAATCATGCACGTCAAAATATTTTGAAATGATACAAATATAATCGTAGATTATGTCGTTTAAATAAGTGTTGTTTTCTCACAATTTTTAGCACTAGTGCATATAACGCATAAAATCACATCATTTAGTGAGCTCAAAATAATGCAGTGCAACGATATGTATACATTTTTATTAATTGTTCTTTTTACAATTTTTTAATTAATCATCTCAAAATCAAATATTTTTTATAATACTATTTTTTTATATATTTATTTATCGTTTTTTGATATAATGATTGCATTATTGCATTATCCAACAGAGTACACCTCTATTATTTGTAATAGATTAGATCATCCATATATTAATTAATCGTCAACACAACATTTTACAACATTTGACAATGCAATAAAATAAGAAACCCATTTTATTATATATTAATAACTAACCCATTTTCATACAAAATGGGACAACATAAAGTTCCACAATAATCAAAATGAAACCAATATGTAATTGTTACACTCATTGGTAACATGTCCTCATGAAATTGGGACAATATATCGAGCACATTAAACAAAATCCATGATTGTCACAAACAAATATTACAAAGCATACATATTGTAGTAACATTCAATTATATTTATTGTCATTCAAAATCACTTGAAATGCTATTGTTTCTCAAGTTGCGTACATGAATAATTTCTTAATAACTTGTAGGAGATATTGTACTTTGGTTATTTAACCTAATGTTTTATTGATCGAATTGTTTTTAATGCTCCACCTCTACACACACACACACAGTAGGATATACATGATTGCGTAAATAAAAAAGTGTACCATAGCAATGATTTTTTCATAAAAAATACACATTCTTTTGAAGCCATGTTTCATGTTGTCTCTCAAAATATCGTATGTTGGATGCACTCCATACTTTTTTTCCAGCATATTTAATACACCATGACAAAGAACCATCAATATAATTAATATAAAGGTTTCTTCTTGTTCCATTAATTATAAAACAAGGGAAGTTAAATAACATGGCTACTTAGAAATTGTTTAATTAAACTTTGATACTTCAACATATACTCACAACCCTACTTAACCCAATGTCTATGAATTCTTCAGTTGACTCTTATTTGTATTTTAGAACCTATTCGAAGACATCCATGGATGAGTATAAATTAATTATTTAAATAAAAATATCATAATAAAGATGAAATTTTAAGTAAGATCAAAAAAATTAACTACTCATAAAATACACAATCAACCCTTTTATTCCTCATTGTCCTATCTTACATGTTGAACGAGTTTTTTTCTTTTTTCTTTTCTACAACAAAAACATTGAAAATTAGTATTTCATGCAATAATTAAATCTGATGTACATAAAAGAATAAATGAATGATTACATACCTCTTATGCACATTGTAATTGTTGAGATGGATCCTCCTACGATATTAAGCCATAAATAGTGGCACATTATGTAGATCAAAGAACTGCTCCATATGAAGTATCCATGTGAATGGATCCTTACCATAAATCTTCCTCATATCGATCTTAGGAAAGTGGTTGGTATTCAACCCAACGTTCGAGTTTCTCCAGTATTGATTCATCTTCCTCGTGTCCTCATCATGAATTTCATGGGACACATTTTCACTTTCAGGTGGCCTCTCTATTAGGAAATTTTTCAATCCTTCCATGATCTCCATTTTTAAACCATCCATATTAGTATCCATTATTGCCTCCAACTTAGCTTCAGTTGAATCCATCATCCCTTGTAGTTCATATTTTGTTACTATCTTCTTTTGTAAATCATTTATGTCCCTGCGCATTCTTCACCTTCATGAAGAGTCCAAGTGGGACTATCTATAGGATTATTTGGTGTAGAATTTATTTTTGGTTATTCATCTCTCTATTTACTTATTCGGATGACCAAGGTTCAGATCTGAACAGGTTTCTAACAAAACCCTCTAAAACTATCGGCCCTTTTGGTAAACCAGAAGGAAACACAACACACATAATGTACTGCACAGTCTCACCTGCGATAGTTCTATGGGTGACTTCAATGCTCAAATTCTTGTATTCTAGGAATGAGTGGGTATCTGGGATTATAATTCATCTTATTTAGTCCTTGATATGATTATTCTCTCTATTATTCTCAAGATCTAGTCATCTTTTAAGCCTATGCATGCGTTCTAATAGATCTAACTGAAGTATTCCTTCATCCATTCATAATATAACTACTAACAGAAGGTAAATATGGAATAAAAACACACATAGCACATATTTTATTGTGGTTCACCTCCTCTTGGGATACATCCACAAATATCTCACTTCTTATGCTCTTTTATTAGGTTTGTTGAAATATATGGTGTTGCGCGCACTACATCTTCGATCATAGAATCATGAAAAAGTTTCCAAAACCTATGTGAGGCGGACTAGATCACACTAGGATCCTCAATCTATGATCTAACCATGAAAATATAGTTACTTAACTCTTCTACAAATCAATAGATTACAAAATCATGTCATAACTACAATAATCGAACTGACTGAGTATTCCAGTTGATCTCAATAAAAATAATTCCCAGAGAAAGAACAACAAACCCCCGACCTAGACCTCCTAGGTTCTTATTTATACTAATTTACAGGCTTCTTAGTTGTTACAATCTCTTAATAAAACCCTAATCCTAAAATTGTTAGGTTTTCCTGCCTGCATGCCTTGCATGCTTTCCTCATTTGCATGCAACTTTCCCTCACACGTGCTTCTTTTCCTGTCAGTTGTTCTTCTCCAAAATTGGGGTTTACCCTCCAAAATTAGACCTTACCTAAAAATAGGCCTGTGCCCAACAGTTCCCTTTTTTGGTGGCATGTTGGCCAAGTATAACTTTTAAACCTTGATTTCGAGCTGATTCTACTAGACAATCTTTATTCTATGGTATCTCCAAAATTTCATCCCTTCTAGGTGTGAAAATTTATTTTTATAGTTCTCTAATATGTCTTCTCTACAATTCCTTAGGTATGATCAAAATTGGATCTTCCAAGTGGAAATTATGGTAACTTCCCCACACTTTGCTAATTTTTGTTCCTTCCAAGAGAGTGTACTTGCAAAGCATTCCAAGAGAACAATATCTGATATTTGATTCTGAATGAAAATTGCACCAGAAATACTACAGAATGTCCATGGTCCAATGCAACTAGTCTCACTTAATTTGGATACTCATTTAAGAAAATATCACTATTTTACCCGGAACACCTATTTGAGACTAGTCAATATGACTAGTCAAATACCCTATCTTACATAGGGTGTATCTACAAAAGTAGGATTACCCAGAATATGAAATTGTTATCATAGCTACCTTGATAATATATATGAAGAGACTCTGGGTTTCATGGTCCTAAACATTACATAAAAAAATTTATAATGAAAATTCTGTGATGACTAAATTCAAAATGATTCCAAAACCCTATCTTACATAGGATATATCTTCGAAAGTATAAGGCCTCAGTAGTTGAGATTTGAACACCATGTACCTTGATCCCTATACTGAATACAATCCAATGGGTTCCTTATGAAACATTATAGAAAAAAGTTATAGATAAAATTACAAGGTGTATCAGATGCATCAGCGAAACCCCGAGACCTTGAGCTCTGATACCAAATGTTAAGAACCAAATATCAAAATAGCATTAAAAAAAACCTCAGAATAAGTACTCAAAGCCTTGAAAAAGAGATAATTTCAGATAATAAGCCTCTTCTAGGGGGAAAAATACTTATACACCAAATAAATTTCCAAATAAAAGATGATTCTTAATGAAAAGGTATCCTTGGTATATATAGGAGAATAGGAGGTACAATTACAACTAATGGACCCAAGACGACATAAATAAAATAATATTACTAATGTAATATACCCCAAATAAGGGGTAATATGCCACTATTTAGGGCTTAACATGATATCCTTATGCTACGAAGAGTGAAATTGAGCATATGGTTGAAGAAATGTTCGAGGATGACATTATTAGACTCAACCAAAGTTCTTAATTTGTGCTAGTGGTAATGGTACTCAAGAAAGAGGGCTCATGGCATATGTGTCCAGATTATAGAGAGCTCAACAAGATCACTATTAAAGATAAGTTTCCCATCCCCATCATTGATGAATTGTTAGATTAACTACATGGAGAAATATATTTCACAAATTTGAATCTTCGTTTAGGGTATCATCAAATTAAAATGAAGGAAACATATATCCCAAAAAAAACATTCCAAACTCATGAAGGCCATTATGAATTTTTGGTCATGCCTTTTGGCCTTATGAATGCACCTTCCACATTCGAAGGGTTCATGAATTCCATTTTCAATCCCTTCCTTAAAAAAAATGTGTTAGTAATTTTTTATGATATACTAATCTATAGAAAGTCTTGGGAGGATCATGTTCAACATGTTGACAAGGTGCTATAACTACTAAAGGAGAAAAAACTATATGCCAAWCCATCCAAATGATTTTTTGGGGTGAAGGAGGTATATTATTTGGGTCATATTGTATCTCATGAAGGTTTCAAGGTATACCCTAACAATATTAAGACCATGATGGACCGAACGATTCCCAAAACATTGAAGAATCTTAGAGGATTTTTGGGTTTGACAGGTTACTACCACAAGTTTGTTTGGAACTATGGAAGAATAGCAACACCTTTAACAAAATTAACTAAGAAGGATGCATTTTCATGGAATCTAGAGGAAACTCAAGGTTTTGAACAACTTAAAGAGGCGACGTGCAAAGATCATGTCTTAACCACACCATTCTTCACAAAAACCTTTATTGTGGAATGTGATGCCTCATGAAATGGAAATGGTGTTGTTCTAATGCAAGAAGGAAGGCCCCTTTCTTTTGAAATCCATCTACTCAAAGGAAAGGACTTACACAAACCCATTTATGAGAAGGAAATTATGGAAATAATATATGCATTGAAGAAATGGTGACCTTACCTAATAGGTAGGCACTTCAAGGTAAAAAAAAATCATGGTAGTCTTAAATACTTCTTGGAACAAATACTATCTTCAGAATAACAACAAAAATGGGTGACCAAGATGTCGGGTTATGGTTTTGAAATCATCTAAAAAAAGAGAAGAAAATTGTTGTGGCAGATGAATTCTTAAGAAAGGATGAATATGTTGAGGCATTTCTTTGAGCTATCTCAATCATCCAACCCGATTGGATAATAGAAGCAAGGGATGAATTAAAGAATGATGAAAATGTGTGGATTCTCATTCAAAGGTTGCAACAGGATTCCAATGCATCAGACACATTTACATGGAAAAATGATTCACTATGGTACAAATATCACTTATATTTATGTAAGAACTCCCAACTCAAGAAAAAGGTACTCTTGGAATTGCACACCTCTCCGGTAGGAGGGTACTCAGTATTTTTTAAAACCTACCATAGGGTTAAGAAGGAATTTTTTTGGGATGGCCTTAAAAATTATGTCCAAAGGTTTGTGGCATAATTTTTGGTTTTCCAGCAAAATAAGGTGGAAACAATTAAGACCCCATGTATTTTATAATCATTATCCATCCCAAGAAAGTGTTGGGAGGAGGTTTCCATGGATTTCATCACAGGGTTACCGAAGTCTGAAGGAAAGAGTGTCATCATGATGATTTTTAATACATTGACCAAGTACACACACTTTTTTGTTCTCTCTCATCCTTTCAAATCCAGTACATTTTCCACCGCATTCATGGAGACAGTTCAAAAGATACATGGAAGCCCAAAGATTATTGTAAGCAACAGAGATCCCATCTTCACTGGATATTTTTGGACATAATTATTTTCTTGTTTGGGTACTCAATTGGCTCATAGCTCATCTTATCATCCTCAATCAGATGGAAAAACCAATATAGTGAACAAATGTACAGAAGGATACCTTCGTTTCTTTGTATTTGATAAACAAACACAATGGTTCAAATGGTTACCCTTGGAAAAATGGTGGTATAACACTTCCTTTCATACTGCAAAAAAACCGACACCATTTATGGCACTCTATGGATATCACCAACCTTCCATAAATTATTCTCTAAAAGAAAAATATAAGGTTCAAGCAGTGGAATATCACATCGAGCATCAATAACAAGTTCTCCAACTCTTAAAGGACAACCTAACCATGGCACAAAATTGCATGAAACAACAAGAAGATCAACATCGTAGTGAAAGAAGTTTTGAAGTAGGGGATTGTGTATTTTTAATACTACAACCATACAAACATATTTCCCCCAAGCAAGATAAGAAGGATAATAAATGATCACCAAAGTATTATGGCCCTTATAATGTTATGCAAAATCTTGGTACTATGGCATACAAATTGGATTTGCCTACATATTCACGAGTACACCTAGTTTTCCATGTTTCATGCTTAAATAAGGTTATAGGTGAAAATATATTAGTTCAAACTTTATTTCCAAAACTTGATGAGGAAGCAAAAATCATATTGGAACCTGAATCTATCACTGACAAGAGAATTCACCAGTTGAGGAAGAGATTTATTTCAGAGTATCTCATTAAGTGCAAGAAACTACCTGCTGAAGATTCCACTTGGGAAGATGAGTCTTTTATACATAAGAATCCAAAATTACTCAAGTGTTTCATACAACACTTGTCTGAAGGGGAGGGGCATGTTAATCCCTAAATAGTGGCACATTACCCCTTAATTGGGGTATATTACATTAGTAATGTTACTTTATTTATATCGGATTGGGTCCATTAGTTGTAATTGTACCTCTTAGTCTCCTATATATACCAAGGAGACCTTTTTGTTTGGAATCATGTTGTATTTGGAAATTTATGTGGTGTATACAGAGGTTTCCCCCTCGAAGCAACTTATTATCTGAATTTTTCTCTTTTTCAAGCCGTTGAGTACTTATTCTGAGGTTTTTTTATGCTATTTTGATATTTGGTTCTTAACATACGATGCACGTATGTTCATTTATTTTAATATATCCTTGTACACATTTTTGGACATCCCCACCAACATGTATCATTTTATTCCTCATTTGTACCTTGGAATTTCCATGACATGCCTTAACCAACACACATAATTAATTTAAACTTACAGATAATTCAAAGATTATAAATTTTTAATACAACATAAAGAACATGCCTTGTTCTGATATTTAAGGGATACCACTATTGTTGCAGTGGAGCGATGGCGTTGGAGGTGGACATCGATGGTGATGGAGGTTAGGTTTTTATCTAGTTTTAGTGGTGTGGTGGACTGTGGTTGATTGGGGGTCTCTCATTTTGGGATAGATTCTTCTTGGTTTGGGGTGGTTGTGTATTCACGAACAGGTTTTTGTGGGGTCACCCCCTCATCCTTCTTTGTCTGCAGTTTTTTCTATTTTCCTCTGTTTGAATGGAGGCATCTTGGGATGCAGAGTCTATGCTAGCTATGGGTGGTATGGGGAGAGACCCCGTGAGAGGGGACCCAAAACCCTTTTTCAGAGTATCAATGGGGTTTCTGGTGATGAACATAGTGGGTTCAAGTTCTGGCCTAACATCTTCCTTGGGCTCGAAGATTCCACAATCAATCGATTTGTCTTATTTAGATGGTTTGGCTTTTTCCTCTGCTTTGTTTTGTGGGTCTTCAATGGTTTCCTTTCCAGGTTTTGGTCTTGGGTTGGATCATATTTCGACACCATCAGAGGGTGGATATCAGTGCCTTGGTCCCAAGCCTGGGGCTCTTTTTGATGGGGACAGTTGGGGTACTCAACAAAAGGGCTTGCTAGTGGTATATTCATGTGCCCCTTTCTCTCTGTTGGAGGTTTTTAAGGACTCTAGAACTTTTCTGGAGGTTTTTATGACCGTGGGAAAGTTATTTGGTGGGTTTGTTGTTCCGGACAGGGTTACTAGGTGATTTGTATCTCCTCCACAACATCTTGGCTCTAAAGTTTTTTCTTGCATTGTGGATCGGGAGGGACTAAATTCTACAGGGGATTCTAAGAGTTATGGGCACAGATTTGCTAAGTGTGAGTGGGATAGGACCGAATCAGATAGTTTGGTCTTTGGAGAGGATATTGACATGGACCATGTGGTTGAGTTTTCTAAGTTGTCTATGGTGGGCAGGGTGCACGAGAAATGGTTGGGTGTTTTTTTCCTGCGGTCTTGGATGGATAATAATTGGGGTTATAATATTACTCGTCCCCCAAGTATTCATTTATTAGCTAAGGGTTGGTTCACCTTTATCTTCTCTGCCTCTACTAATGTTTTATGGGATTTGTCTAAAACTTGGAGTATGGATGGAACGCCTATTTTTCTTAAGCGTTGGACTCCCAATTTTGATGCTAAGTGGGAGAGGGTGGATGTGGTCCCCATTTTGGTTTGGTTACCAGGCCTTTATATGCAATATTGGAACCATGTTCATTTCTCATCCATTGGTAACAAACTGGTTGAGTTCATTAAAGTGGATTTGTCTTTTGAGAAAATAGGTTTGATGTTTGTGGCAAGGATTTTGGTGAAGTTGTATCTTCGTCCAGGTTTACTCAAGGATTTGACTATTGAGACGACTTTTGGTTCCTTTATTCATCCTTTGGATTATGAAGGCATCCCTTTCAGGTGTCATCGATGTCATATCTATGGTCATGGTGCAGCAGATTGCATTTTTTCCTTCAAGGGGAAGCTGGGGGGTTGTTTGGGTGTTGATTCCATTGCTACGACGAGGCATGTGGACTTGGGGTCTGGGGAACTTGGGGATGATCCTGCGGAGGTATCAAAGGTTCATTCCTCTGGTAGGGATAGGGTGCAACACCCTTGCACAAATTTTGATATTGTTTCGAGTGACATAGACTCAGATCGAACAAAGGTACAAAAGTCCACTAAATTGTCTTGTCCAAGGTCTCTCCTGGTGTCAAGTAAGATGTAGAATTATTTTTCTCCGGATCCTACTTCATTAAATTCTGATTTTTTTCTTCCATCGAGTTTTTATACTTTGGGATCCTCCCCTCTTATCACCATGCCTTGCCTTGAGGTGGATTTTGTTACCTTTTCTCCTGTTGGGGTTCTCTTTTCTCCTCCAATCAGTACCCCTTTAGCCCCTTTTGTTGGTAATATGGTGGTGGGGGTTAATTGTGTTTTAGGGGATTCCTCTCCTTCGGTGTTAATTTGGGATGTGGGTAACTTGGTTCCTTCTTCTGCTGGTCTTTCCCTTCCTCCAGAGTCTATTCCTTCCCATCCTATATATACTTTGTCTTTGAATGGGACTCCTTCCCATTCAAGAAACCAATCATCTTCTGACACCTAGTCTTTAGATGGGTCTAAGATTCATTATTCTCTCCATAACATGGCTATATTATATGAGGAATTTGGTGAATCCGGTGCAGAGGATCCACTTGGGTTGGGTTTGGGTTGCCTTCCTCAGATTCCTTCTTCATCTTGAGGATGGGGCAGGAGATCACATTTACTATTGTCTCAAGATCAGGCCAAGATTGATTTATCCTCTGGCAGACAATATTCCATTGAATGGATGCTTAGAGAAAAGAAATCCCATGAGGTGGTTTATCTATGAAATTCATCTCCTTTAACTGTAGGGGGTTGGTGAACCCTGTAAAAAAACTGTCCTTAAAAATATTAGTTGTTGTTGTCACTCTGGATGCTATATTTCTTAAAGAAACTATGGGGGTTAGTGAATTGGTGGCTTCGTCATTAGAATGTCTGCTGTTAGGTTGGTCTTTTGTGGCATTCGATGCAAAGTGTCGTTCTAGGGGACTGGCCACTGGTTGGTTTCTCAAGCGTTGTAACTGTGATAGGATTTGGGGTTTTGAATCGATGATTGGTCTCAATATTTTTTCTTTTGAGCTGGGAATTTCCTTGATTATTTTTAACATTTATGGACCTTATGCTTATTGACAACGTTATTGGGACTCTTTGGCAAAGTGTTCTTGGTTTTTTGACCAGGAGGTTATTTAGGGTGGCGATTTAAAATTTTGCTTAGGTGTGGCGGAGGTCTGGGGACCTTGTCCAAACCTGGACCCTATGACCAATTTCTTTACTCATTTTCCTGATCTCCATGGGTTGTTGGATATTGTGTCTATAAAATTACAGTCAAATTGGAGGAATAGGTAGGTCAAGGATGAGTGGGTTGCTAAATGCCTAGATCATTTCCTTCTGAAGGAGGAATTGGTGGATTCCTTGGCCCTTGCTCTTCAATGGGTTTCTTGTAGCGGTGAATCAGACCACAATCTAATTGTACTAGAATTATGTGGTAGGGTTCATCGGAATCCCAACCCCTTTAATTTTTTTGAGGGTTGGTTAAAGGATCTAGAGTATCAAACATTGGTTCGGAAGTTGTGGATCCCCATTGGAAAAAAATCAACTACTCATGCAACTATTCTATTTTTGGAAAAAATGAAGAAAGTAAAACAAACAACGATTTCTTGGGCACATGAGAAAAAATTAAAAGAGGAGTAGGATTTTGTTGAGCACTCAACACACCCTAAAAAGGCTAATCGATTTTTTTACTTTTTGGGTACCATTTGATCTTCTGCATTGTTTGATTCGATTTCATTTTGAGAAATGTTTTGTATTTGCTTATTTTCATGACCCTCATCACCTATTTAGGTTTTCTTGAACTTATGAAACCCCATGACTAAAATACCTTAACACCTGAATTAAGAATCAACATCCAAACACTGCACCCAATGCACTCAGGTTCGCCATCAGAAAGAATTCAAAGAAGAAAGAGGAACCACTCGGAAAACCACAGTCATTGAGTGTCGATATTGATCGGCATTGAAATAAGACAATTCTATTTTACGTATGTTTTTTCGCATAAAGGTTTGAGAGATAGTCGATCCCCTTCAACATTGGTAAATACGAGGAGGGCAGATGTTAACAAAGGATGAAAATAAATCGTTGATAGTAAATGCCCGACGCACTTTATCGGGATTGGAAAAAACCTATAAGGATCATAAAAAACATTTTGACCACGATAAAGTTATCCCCGATCACCGATCCCCAATGTGGTTTTCAGCATCAAGACTTTTTCAAGGGAGCCAATCTGAGAGCACTTTGGTAGGATTATCACCGATCATTGATCCTTGGCACTTTTTGGCATCAGAAATATAAGGTTTGTTTTAGAATGAATAGCTTAAGGAAAGTCCCAACTCTGACTAACACAAGCGAATCAAGTCATTGGTCTCCAACGCCACATGTCTTTACCAAGTAAGAAGGTCATACGGTCTAGTTCTATCCTGAGTTATTTTTTGGTTACCTATGCCCTAGTCACACCTCTGAGTCATATTTTCCACATCAGCACTATACAGTAAGATCAATCAACATCGAATATTTTATAGAAGATTATCAACAAAAATTTTCATAGCATGACCCCAATCCATGATCCACCCACTGAAGGAGCGATACTATGGGATGTTTTCAACATTAGATACAATCGGATTTTGGGAATTTAATGAGATAATTAATACTTGATCCCGCATTAGTTTCTACCTCATGTGCCAATCAAAACAAACTTTTGAAATCACTGATATAACACATCACCACTCGCCCCTCCTCCGTCAACCCATGATGAATTTAAGTTCTAGAGATTCAACGACATATTTATTGAAAATTCACTCATAACTCAAATAGAATGGTTGATGTGACACGGTAAAATCTTTCATGTTTAAAATATCTTGAACCATCGTGAACGAATTCATTCTATGCATAAGAGAATTCTAGAGTGTTCAAAGGATAAAGACAAGAAACTTGAAGGTTGTATCGAGCCCGTGATTATCAAAATAACCAGGTTTTAACAAGCTTCAGAGGTATGTATCTGAGTCTGTAAATTCGATGGCTATAATTTATATGTGTTTGTCCTATTTTTTACACAGTCTCTGAAACTCTACTTAATTTGCAGGAACAGTACCACCGAGAAATCCAACCACCAGACTCTCGCTGAGAGAAACAAAGCTAAAAGAACCATATATAGGCAAAGGTTCTTCTCCAAGAACGTCAAGGAAATTGGAGTACGTCCCTAGTCGGGAGCTTGTCGTCAAGACAACAACAAAGAAGGTTTTCATCCAACCTCTAGCCTTTGATGATACAAAGTAAAACATTGGATCCAAGGTATCTCTCCCACAATTTGGGGATCTCTTCAACAATATTATCATATAAGAATACCTGGAGTATGTCCCACACAACAACCCAGACATAAGGGTGCTCGATGACCAGGTGTTCCCCTACATCTGACAGTCATATCTACACATGGTAGAAAGAAGAAGCCCCTTTTCCCCTTGCATAGAGGTCTTGAATTGGTTCATCGACCACACAGATGGGATGAAATTCTTGATTAACAATGAGAATGGCAGGTGCGTCAGAGTTTTTCTCCCGACAGAGGTCCAAAAATACTACAAGTTCAGGGACCCAAAGGAGCGACTCAACATGCACTTCGTGGTGAATTTCTATGAACTCCATGACACCAGCCAATTGATGGCATCATGGTGGAGGGAAGACAACAAATTCACCAATCGGAGTAATGGATGGTATGGAACAATCAACCTAAGAGAGCCATACATATATTTGATGGCTCTCATTTGCGGGTTATACGGAGAGAAATTTTGCTCCAAGTTTTTGGAAGCATGGATGCCTTTGGCATACATAGTTTCAATCCTCAGGTGTAGATTCAAATAGGGAGMAATAATATCCAAGAAAATAAGCACATTCATGCAACAGGCTCAGTCGTCGAAGGAAGGGGAAGCACCAAATTTTTACATGGCTTCATACCTACTCGATGTCATGTGCACTAGGAACGTATTTGTCATCATGAATTTGAGCTAGCATGTTGCAGAGCTCCCGATCCACTTATACTTTAGCATGCCATGGGAAAAAATTTATAAGAAATATTACTCCCTCATCAACAATGAATTCATCTCCTGCATCTATTTTATTCTCTTCAAGAAGGAATGCCCAAGGCTATCGACGACAAGAAAGAAAATGATATCCAAGGTAGGCCATTGGTATTTGGATGAGTGTGCCACCTATATCAGGGTGTTCAGAGCCACTAGATCACCACATCTCCTACCATCTCATGTCCTAGACCATCTCGTCATAGGAGAAATATGTTATCAAACCATATTGCAAGGCTACACCGCCACCCTGGTCAAAGACAAGAAATGAGATTTCATACCCTACGGTTTCCATGTAAGGTTCTATTTGGTAAAGGATACCACTCAAGCAAAACAAGAAGGGTTGAGCCAAATCGAATTTAGATTCCCAATAGGTTGATTCCGCAAGCACGATCCAAAGGGCCTAGTCCTGCAACATACTTCACATGTGTCATCATGTTGGCTATATGTCATGATAACTTCTATGTTTAAGTCTCCAAAGATAACACCCATGAATGGGATAAGGTGGTGCAAAGAATGGTTGACTTGAAAATGAGCATGTTCAAGGCCATGAGCATGGATGAACAGGTGGAAACAATAGAGCAGTGAGCTCAAGAGGCCCTTAGAGCTAGGGAATAATTCAGAGCGGAAGAGGAAACAAAGGTGCAGAGTAGGGGATTGTCTTTGACATGGGAGGCACAGGAAAGGGGATTTCTCCTAATGGAATAGGCACAAAGAGTAATTGATTAGCTACAGAATGACCCAAACCTCATAGAAATGACAAGGGTCTCTGCTGACAAACCAATCGAAAGTTTTGTAGGTCCAAGTGACCCAGATCCAATACAAATTGAAGAGATCACTGGGTTATATTTCAGCGCTACAGGTCGGATCACTAGGTGACATTTCGACTCAGCCCGATATAGCGAGGACGTCAGGGAGAGAAAGCAAACCAAACCACTTACACAACTTAATAACGATATATTATTATGAGGATAGTTTGCAGGTTTCCCTGGTGACTCCGATACAAATTGCAGAGGAAAAGGAACTCGATAAAGAATCTTTTGCAACTCTCGATTCTCAAGTTCAAATCCTTCCACAAAGTGACCAGGAGTTCAAAAGTGTCTTAGAAACTAAGCTACTCGATGCACCGGGGACCCAAGTGGACATCTCAAAGGATGAGCTAGGGTTGGGTGAACATGAAGAACAAATTCCATAGCAGGAAATTGACATCTCAATAGTCGATTATCAAGTAAGTATTGAGCCTACCCCTGATTCATCAAAATTGGACAGTACCTTACCTCCCGATGAGAAACAACTAGAAGTCAAATGTTCGGGACATACAAAAGAGGTTCAAGAACCCAACATTGAACAAATTTACATCGTCGGGAGCTTGGGAAACACACTTACTTGGGGAGAGAAGCAAATCCTCGAATCCGTGGATGAGGTTGCCAATATACAAGCCATCTCCTATGACCGAAAGATGAAAGCCATCATGAAGAGAACCACCAAGAAGAGGATGCTTACTCTGGACAAATCCATCCTCATCACCACAGAGGAAAAATTGATTAGCATGGAGCATGCAAAGACGTCCGAGCTTATCAGCGCAGGGATGGAAATCACAGATGATACCCTGGATAGAATGAGGAAGGATGAAGAGGAGATGTTCGTTGTGCCAAAGGAGTTGGATCATATACTCCATTTGAGTAAATATTATCAGGACTTCACACAAGCCACGATGTTCTCATGAAGTGAATTCCATGATGCCTACAATAAATTCACGAATGAGCTTCACATTTTCACTACAGGGATTGTCGATTTCCAAGAAGACACCCTTATGGTGATGACGACGTGAAAGGATATGGAAAGATGGTATGAGAAAGAACACCAAGCAATGGAAATAATCAATTACATCAGCATGGTTCAATAGGGCCAAGACACTGAATAGAATGACATTTGGGTACAAAGGGATAGAAACATCGACCACATAAATAAGTCGACCAAATACTGGGTGAAAATGGCCCAAGAACCTCATCAGGAAATCCAAGATAAATGGTTTGAGTGAAAAAGGAGTTGGACCAAGATCAATTGGGTGATGAGAGACATCGACATCCCATAATTAGGCACACTCGATCACTTTGTAGACTTGCATGACATAGTTAAACTACATGTTGAACAAGGCTCATCATGGGCTATGGAGATAGAAAAGGTGGTGAACATGATGCTAGGTCAAGTACAACAGTTAATGGAGAACTTGATCAAGGCTCAGACAATGTTACAACAGTTAAGTGATAAATTAGTCAAGTATTGGGCATAGATAGTGGAGATAAAGGAGATCCTTTCGGCCCTGATGGACCAACACAGTTTCTCGTATGCCAACACGTGTGAGGAACTCTTCCTCAAATGGTCAAAGTATGAGAAGAGTCATCCACTCAAGTGAGACCATTTGATGACTCTTATAATACTGAGAGATGAAAGCGCCATGTGGATATGTTTTGTTTTACTTAGCTTGCACTTTTGATAATTATTTTTTAGTCAATAATATGTTATATATAAGAGGATCAAATTGTTAGAAAAGGTCTATGGTTTTTACAAAAACCCTCATTTTCTGGAATTGTAAAGAACTATGTCGGAGCTACCTTAATTGAGAAGTCATGTTTAGGACCCAAGACAAGTTTCTATTTTCATCAAAAGCATGTGTGATTGGATCATAAGGAGGAATTACTTCCAACTTTATCTCATGAATGGATGCTATAATGAGTAAGAGTTTCTGAATTTGTTGATAAGTTATCTGATTAAATATTTTTATAATTCTTGCCTCTAATGATGTAAACATATCGTTGTGTTAATGTGTGATTGGTGATTAGAGATAAGGAAACTATTTTTCTTTCCATCATTTTATTGCATGTATGTTCTCTTCTAATAAATTGTATCTCAGTCAATAATCAAAGTGCTGACAAGTTGATGTATTAGTACTAGGATTTTCATTGGTGTAAGAATCATTATCTACATTCTTGGGCATAAGGGTTATCCCAAGATCAGTCTTTATCAGTATTTAAGTATTCCCCCTTTTTTACCCAACTAGTTTATACCAGCATTTATCTTGTATCAGTCCCACCTATAAGACAAAATACAAAAAAGAGAACGTTCAAACTGAAGGAGGAGATTTTACAAGAATCCATCATGTCAATCACTATGTAAATCCCATCGATTAATTGGCTGGATCGTAAGATCTAGAGAACCATTCCACCATTAAACACTGAAGATTGTAATTGGGCCTCGGTGGGAGGTTTGTTTCCTACTATTGAGTTAAATCTATTTAGGACCCCTCAAAATAATTGGCGCTAGAAGGAGGGCCTGAAGAATGAATGGCTGACAATATTTTTGATATAATATTCCGCACAACCTGTAGATTCAAAAAAACCCACATGCATGGCTATTCATTCTCAAGACAACCCACACACACTAAGTACTCCTGAAATGAGTAACTCACCCCAGCAAGAGGAAGATCACTTATTCCTTGGAATACCTCACGCTCTTCCCCACGAGGAGTTGAACCAGTTCAGAAGAATCACAAGAGCTTATGCCCGACAAACCAGAGCACTTCCCTTATCTCTTTTGCTTACTCGTAGAAAAAAAAGTAAGTATACTAGTGGTCGACACCCTCGACTAGGTTTTCATTCACATAGTAGAATTCATGATATATTTATCCCTCACAGAAATTGAACATCCTCTTCATCTATGTTACCCATAATTTTGGTCGTCATGATGATGTATTGAAAATGGTGTACTCAAGCTCTTCATTAGAACTTTCTCCTGAGAAAAGTTACCTTCATCTCTTTCCAGAAATCACAGTTTTGAGGAAGGTTCGTAGGCTACCAATACATTTGCCTGCGAGAATGCATGATTCTCGTAGGCTGCCTTAAGCCAGGGTACGAGAAGTTCGCACTGTGTCTAACTACTAGGGTGCGAACTCTTTCTAAAGAAGGGAAAAAGATGAATTCTTGAACTTTCTAGAAGGGAATCTTCTAGAAGGATGAGATGGCATTCGAATGGTTATCTAAGTACTGGCTTTCCTGATATTTTGGGATCATTCCTATCAAAGTAACTAATTCATTATCTCTTATATATTGAGGGGATTCTCATGGAAGAGGTTAGCAACAAACAAGCAAGAGATTTATTGGATAATTAGTGCAAGATTGTGTGAAGGATTGATGGTACAACAGCTAGAGAACTCCAGCAAGTTTATCAAAAGTGGTTGATCTTCTTCATGCAAGTGAGAAAGTGTGTGTGTCATAGCTAAGGGCCATTGAAAGGAAGTTTGCAACATCAAGGCTCAGGTTGTAATCTTTGCTTTCCATCAATATAATACAGTAATGTGTCCCTTTCCCATAAAGTTAGATCCACTTTATTGTATAACTCCTTGATCATATACATAGATTAATTGTTCAATAAATTGTATTCTCTTCACTTCAGTTGGTTTGTATGGATTTGATCTTGATTGTACGAGAGCACTGAAGCAAAGCAGGAACAACAACTACCAAGGAAAGCGATCATAAGGTATGTTCTTTAATCGTATATTCTAGTATATTCAATAGTTAAAATCTAGGGAAAGAGTATCATTCTGTCTTGCTTTGTGCTAGATCCAGGTGGATCTAGGGAGATCGGTTTGTGTCTGCACTTACGGATTTATCCAATAACAAAATTGGCGAATCCACTGGGGATATCCCTTTTTTCTTTGTGTCCTTTTTGCGTTTTTCTATGGCCATTTTCTCTAGTTTCATTTTTCTCTTGTCTTATCAGTCTCTGAGTCTTCAGGATATCCTGATAGACCTTCTAGGTTCAGAAACCATTTTGAATTTTACTTCAATTTTCAAATTTTTTGATATGCTCAGGAGTTCTCACACTACACATCATTGCAGCCTATGAGAATTGAGAAGGTTCGCACCCTGCACATAGGGTTCAGTGAAAGGTTCTCGCACCTTGCTAAAAGGTCGTCTGCGAGAATCATAGATTCTCGCACTGTGTCATACTGCTTACTGTGAGCACAATGTTTTCAAAATTTTGAAATTGAGTTTTGGTTTTTCTAATTGCCCAGATTGGTTGAGTTACCTCTTATGAGTTTATTCGACCATTGATTGGTATATTTCTTTCTTTAGTTTGCATGCTTGAACAATGTTAGGGTTTCAAGGTTTTTCCTTATCCTTTGTGTCTTGACTTTCATTTCTTAACTCTTCTTAGCAAAACCATTCTCTCTGACTTCAGATTCTGAGTGTGTTTGATTGGTTGAGAACCAGTGATTGGTTGAAAGTTAAGTTTAATTGGTTTTCTCATTTGTTATAGTTTCACAAATCATTGTCTTTTGCAATTGAGAATATTACATTGGTTTGCTCTTTGTTTTTTCTTTCATTGAAAGAGTAGATTGGGTTACTTTCTTGTTCCTTGATTTGATTTTCTGTACTCTCACTGTCATAGTTTGAGTCCTTTTTGGAAAGTGAACAACAAGCTTTTTCTTTCAAAAAACATTTTTTTTTTTGGGTCTTTTAGAAAACATTGAAAATCAAATTATTGAGCTTATTGAAGTATTTGAAAAAGACACATAGAGATTGTCATTTGATGGATGATTGTTTGCATTGAGATTTGAAAGGAAATTTTGCATTGTAGTACAGGGTTGATTTGGAAAACTTTCTCTCTCTCCCATACATAGGATTCATTGAACAAAAAGTGTTATATTTCATTCTCATCCTTGCATTGTTTGGGTCAGAGTCATACAACATAAGTTTCACTTATGTTACCTTTGAGTAAAAAACAGCTCTTAAAAACATTGTGTAATCTTAAAATTTATCTAGTAACTCTTTTCTAGGGCTCTTTTACACCAAAATTTAGCTAGGCTAGTGCTTTGGAGTAGGAAGAGAGATACACTCTCCAAAATCTCAAAACACATAGTAGCATCTTGAGTTAGGGAGTGTTAAATTCCATTTGCAACATATTGTCCTGGGAAGCCCTTCTAACACAAGGGTCAAGCACTAGGTCGCATTGGTGTTGGAAGAGTTACTCACCCTGCTTTGTTGACATCTATGTAGAGATTGCACGTATTACGGGGATCACTCTAAGGTATACCCACAATGATGAGTGGAATCCTTTTGAGTTGATTTCAGGATAGATACCCTGCCCTTGCGTGTGGATTGGACTGACGACTGTTCCCTCGGGCTTTACTGTTGTTTATGGTGACCTTAGTGGCTTATCTCTCTAGGTTCTTACCCAAGGTGATTGTGGAGGGGAAAGTCTTCACGGTACCTAGAATTGACGTTGACCAAACTCACTCGGGCTCCTTGGAGGGTATACCCACGATTATGTGTAGGAGCTTGCACTAGGGTGTAAGTCCGTTAAGCAGGTCGTCAGCGTAAATTTTCCACTCTAGCCCCGCCCCTTCTCGTCTCGTTGTTGCGATGTTGGATTTCATCACCAACTAGTGGCTTCGATATTAGAAGGTCTTGTTTGCCTGGTGATTGCTTCCTAGATTTCATTTACTAGCATGTGTTTTTTATTTCTCGAAGTTGACCATAGGAATTTCTTCACGGAGCTTGTCACTCATTTACAATTGCTCCCGCACATCGTTCACGTAGAATGCAAAGATTATCTCCAGAGCATCTGGATGGTTCTCAACCCTTGCCTACCAGTACACCTGAGGGCTCTCCTCATCAGAGTGAAGTCCCAATTGTTACTCCACCACCTATGGAAATACGTGACGTTCCAGTTGTCACCACACCACAAGTAGAATCAACTGACTCTCTAGAACCTTTTCGAATTACCAATACTAGAGAGGACTATTGCATTTGCCGTGGTGAACGACCTTTTGTGCGATTAAATTCTTCTGAAGAAGCACTTGTTACATCTTCTGAATCAACCGTTGGGCCTTCTCCCGGTGTAGTAGGCCAAGATCCTTTTTGGTTAGGTGATTTCCGATGAGTCCTTTTTGGTACTGAGTCACCTATAGTCTACGAAATCAACCCTCCGTTGTTTTCTGAGACAAAAACTACACCAGTGAATACCACTTATCACTTTGTTCTCCCTCCTGAGATGGCCCATCTCGCGAATACTACGAGTTCCCAAAACGGAATTACTGTAGCTAGTATTGCTCCTATCAATACCCAGCGAATGCCTAATGTCAACCTGACATTACCACCCGGTTATCATGCGTTGAATGCTTTGTTGAATGCTTCTAATCCAACACCTAGAAAACCCCATTTGGTACTCTTGGGGGTCCTTCTGGGAATCATATTCCCGGTTTTATCCTGACACTCCCTCAATTTCCTTCTGGCAATCCTAATCTTAGTGGCACTATATCGTCTATTACACCAAACTTGTAGATTCCCATTGGTGAACAAGGTGGTACGATTCAATTTCCTCTTACTGGTTATAATCCGATTACTACACAACCTTCGGTTGGCACACAACCTACGATAGGGGGACCTACCTCACCTTTTGGACAAAACATACCTCCTGAATTGGCCCAGTATTGGAATCAGATTCTACAAAACTTTCCTCAAAATGTTGGGGGCAACAAACTGTCCCTACTATAGGCCAACCATATCCAGGTATACCTAATCCTATTTGGGGTCAAAGTCACAATAATCAAACCCAGGTCCCTACCCAAAATCAAGGTTACCATCCTTGGAATTACTATCCTCTCCAACCACCACCGAATCATCCAGGGTCTTCCCACTATGGGCAGACTGCATACGGTCCTACTAGTTTGTCGACAAGGCTTCCGCCCCAAAGTCACCAGTACCCGCAGGTGAATAGACAGTTACCTTTTCTTGCTACTTTGTATTTTCCAGATTTGTCTAGGATTCTAAATGATCCTATTCGTCACTCTCCCCAATGGCCTGTGTTTCCCGCCAAGCTTCCATCGGACATTCTGAAATTCGATGGAAAAGTGGGAGAGGACCCGAATAATCACGTTATGAATTTTCATCTATGGTGTTCATCTGACTCGTTTATGGATGATTCTATTCGTCTACGTATTTTTCAATGAACCCTTACAGGTTCTGCTGCGAAGTGGTATATTGAATTGCCACGAGGTTTCTTCTCTGATTTTAACGCCCTAGATATGGCTTTTCTTACACATTACCAGTTATCGATCTGTTATTATACTGGGACTAATATTTTGACTTCCTTCAAACAGACTAAAGGCACTCATATATCTGATCATATCCATGAGTGGCGAAGGAGACGACGTCTCATTAAACTTGAACTCCCTGATTAGTTACTGGAAGAATGGTTTACGAAATCCTTCGTGAATGAAATTGGTAAAGAAATTGCCATGGGTGGTGTTGTTACAGAGGAGCAGGATATCAGTTGTGCTCAATATCTTGATCTCATTTATTCGCAAACGGGAACACTTTACGATTTTCTACCTGAATTACCTCGTCCTGGTGCTTCCAGCACTTCAACTACTCCAGCTGCTTCACATGCAACTGATGGTGTGATTGGTACTGCCCATGCCCACACACATTTGGTTTCAAGTACAACCCCTAAATCTACCTCTTCTAATGTTCAAAATGATCTGTCTCCTGCCACTTCCACTGGTAAAACTTCTGAGGTGAACGTTGTTCAATCTAAATCGACCGGTAAAAATAAATCAAAGAAAGGGAGAGGCAAGAATAAGGAGGGTAAAAATAATAATCAAAATGAGAAAACTAAAACTCCTGCTGTTGAAGATCGGGATAAGCGTAAGCCAGGATATTCTTGCCTTATCTGTGGTGATGATCACTACATGAAGGATTGTCCACGACGTGTCGAGGTTACTAAGTTCCTTCAAGGTACACCAAAACCATCTACGCCAATAGTCTTGTCCCAACCCTTCCCATCTCAACAACAGGCCCAGTTGGTCATCCATGACCAACCATCTACTTCTACAACATCATATGTTTTGATGTGTACCGGTGATTCTAAGAAATACAACGTTGCACTCACGACTAGAGCCAAAGACTATACTCCATCTAAGGAGAAGGTTGACGATTTACCTCCAACTTTGGTACAACCCTCTCCACCGACTCCACCTACGAACGGTCCTCTTCATCTCGAACAAACGAGCCTTGATACAGTTCTGCGACCACCCTCGAAAGGTGTCATTAAGAAATCGGCTTTCAATCCTCATGCTCATGCGTCTCAGAACTATAGCATTGTCGAATATCTAGCCCAAGCCCCTTCA